>VWZG01009480.1:371922-392783 GCA_013396735.1 Grallaria varia
AAAAAAGAAGTACTCCAAGGCCACTTACTTTATTCCTGAATTCCCCAGCTATTGTAGCATAATACTGGAGCCTGTGTCCCAATTCCTCTAATAGTCTTGGTCGTTCCTCTGCTTCTTGATAGCGCATTTCAATTGGAGTACCTAATTTCTAGAAAAAGCAGTTCCTATGTGTTTATGTGATTCATTAACATCCATTAATGTTGCTTCGGGCACTATTTTGGGCACATTAACAGACCTACCTTTAAATCCTCTAATTTTTCTATGTACACCTGCTTTGCTTCATCCTCACCCTCTTCATACAGCCACCCTTCTGTCTCTGTCAGGAGTGCAGAGAATCCCTGCAGATCCTATGTGTCAATAGAATTCAACACATCAAACATCCAAATACACACCAATCAACTGTCAGTCTTGCAGTAACAGGACACTGGCAAATATACACATTAATTCTTAGCCCACAATACAAAAACTACATTTCTACTGCAGCTTTTTCCTAATTAAGTCACTTAAGCCACACCAGCTTCTTAACTGAGAAACACAATCTACAACACAGGTAGCATCTGTAGCCTTTTGTCCTTAATTAGGCCAATGCTTGGGGTGTGGCTCCAGTTCATGGTTTTGGTTATGCATACAGCAACACAGCTTCCTCTTCTAGTCACCAACTTTGTCTGGAAACAAAACATTACACCATCTGTGGCCAAATTTATTTTCAGGGTTAGGTATTTGCTAAGCCTAAATCTAATTCTGGATTAGTTGCTGCCATCATTCAAACAAGTTGTGGTTTTGCAGCTGTTTTCAGGGTGACTTTGAGAAAGCTTGACCAAGGTATACAAAACAGGTATTTGGTATTAGTGTATTTTCAAGAAGTTCCTGAAAGCATAACCTACCTTTTCACAAACAAACTTTTCATATGGTCCAGACAACTTGTCCCTGAACTCATATACATATTCCTCCACTGCATTCTTTGCATCATTTCTTTCTTTCTCCAGTTTATCTTGCATAATCATCTTTCCCTGCAGAGCCATAGAAAATATTTTAATTAAAAAATACCCATGTTCAAACAGCATTCTACAAAGCACAACTCCAATAAAAATCTCCCAGAGGTTTTGGCTCACCTAACTGTTGGAATTCTCATTGCCACACAGTAAACTCATCTGAAGAAAGGAGTTGCACTTCTCTGGATTACAACAGAGAAGGATTATCAATCTGTGATGTCATTCATGGATCACTGCTCTGATACTAATTGTTATAAACAACGCTTCAATCTTTCTAACAAAGATTTGTGAATTGTGTGTTACAAGCCAGACAGTATATTAGCTCACTGTAAATTGCGTTCACACTCCAGGGTTACAGCAAAAGAACAGAGGTTGCCTTGAAAAGCAGATGTGTGATTAATAACTGCACACAAGAAAGCAGTCCAAATCACACTAACTCACCTCTGTTTCAATATACATATTGAGGAGATCTTTTCCTAACTGCCAAACCAAGTTAGCCTCAATGGGTAGTTCCACGTTCTTCACTTTTATCTTGGGTTTTTTAGCTTCTGGGGGCTGGTCACCTTTCTTCTCATTTGTCTGAGTTAGAAAGAAGAAAAATAAGATAATTTTCCTGACTTCCTTCTGATAAAGTAGAACTAAGATGAAACAAACATTATGACTAAGAACACAGATTTTTCTGTGCTCTTTCAGAATCTTCAAAATATACTCCTGAGGCACTTTGCTTTTGGGAATTCCACCTCCTATTCTACTTCTCCCTACAGTCTGTTTCACAGGCAGTAAGTACTGAGCTACAGGAAGGATGTCACAAATATATCACGTGTTTGCAGTCTTCCAGAAGTGTCCATCTGTAGCTTAGGACTTCACTGATGATGCTGACAGTGGTTAAGATTTTAACCCAAACTGTTTCTCATCTTGTACAGATGAAAAACCACAAACTATTAGCAATAACATACAGACATATGTTTTTCACATAGATTATTTCCTTTTAGGTTTATGAATTCCTGATCCCAACTTTTCTCAGCAGGCCAAATAAACTTGGCCATTAACAGCTGTTAAACAAATTTAAAGTCTGCAACCCAAACAAACTAGTTGTACAACACTGCATGAAGACAGGGAAGTGGTAGGGAGCCTTCTGTACAGGAATCCTTTTGCAAACTCTGTACAAAAATCATCACAAGATATAGACATTTTTCACAATAATAAAGATATGAAAATGAAAAAGGTTCTGAGCACCAAGTTCCTTACTTTTCCTGGAATATTTTACCATTTTAAAAGCCACCGTTATAGAGCATAACATTTGCAACAGAGTTAAAGGGTCACTCACTTTCTTGACATCTGGGATTTTGTTTTCTTCAGAGGGAGGTTCTGATGAAGGGGGAGACTGTGACGTTTGCTGACCATCAGTTTGTACCTGGGACTGTGTTCCAGCCTCACTGTTCTCTTGCTGGATATTTTTCTGAAATGAAAGCCCAGGCACAAAGGATGTAGAAGGCATGTGCACTTGCATTTAACTATAGGGCACTTCACTTCTAACGCATGTACTGTACAAAGTGCCCTACAAAGCATTCTGTGCACACTTAGAAACACATACGCTTTAACTAACGGAGATACAGACTAGGTGCAAGTTCAGGACTTTATGAAAATGTTACCAGTGCCAGGCGTCCAGCATGGTGTGTGTGTGCACATGCTACCACTTCCTCTAACAAAAAGTGGCTTTTAATTATAGAGTAATTTTAAGGTTTTTTTAATAATTTTCAGAAAACTATTAAAACATCAAGTCAACTATAACAATGTGCATTATTCCCTTCTTCACTGCTGTACAGAACAATACAGCTTCCCTTTTCAGAAGAAGTTTCAAAAAACTTTACTAATATGAAGGATTACATACAAATCTTTTTAACACAAAGAGCACAGATGATTAACAATACAAATCAAGTTTTCCTATTTGGAACAGTTGGATAACTATGGCAGCTCTAAGCAACCCCACCCTCAAGCAACCCACCGGCTGCTATTTGGCATTTTGCCCAATAACTGATTTCGAAATCCACACACTAAGATAGCACAAGTTGTCTCCTGTTCTTATGAAGACATTTGCTGGCAGCTGTGTACACCTTAAAACTAATCTTCTTTTCCTTCTTTAGAAGTACTTTTCTTCCAGAGTATGTAACAGCAGAACACACTTTGTTCAGCAAGGACATTCACACAAGAAAAGACAACTTACATCACTTAAGTTGTCAACAGGCCTCTGGTTCTGCGATTCCACTTCAGTCTCAACACTGACATCTTCACACTCTTCACTTTTAACTGGTTCTACCATAGATGCAGTGGACACACTGAAAATGCCATGAGTATTGACACGGACTTTCACTTTGACTTTAGACTTCTCTCCATCTTTCTGGGCTGCCACATTCTGGATAACATACCTACCTAAAACCAAAAGAATCAATACTCACACAGTGAAATTAAGTAATATTATAGAGCCAGGAAAACACCTTCCTTTTTCATAGATAACATGTTTTCTAAATATTGAATAAGTCTGCCATTTCTGTAACTTCAAAATATTATCATAGAATCATGGTATGACCTGGGTTGTAAGGGACCGTGAAGATCATCTAGTTCCAATGCCCCTGCTGTGGGCAGGGACATCTTCCACCAGACCAGGCTGCTCAGGGCCCAATCCAACCTGGCCTTTAACACCTCCAGGGATGGGACAACCACAACTTCTCTGGGAAACCTGTTCCAGTGCTTCAGCAACCTCATAGTGAGGATTTTTTCCCTAATATCTAATCTGAAGCTGCCCTCTTGAGTTTAAAGCCATTCCCCCTTGTCCTGTCACTGCTTGCCCTTGCAAAAAATCTCTCTCCATTGTGCTGGTTTCCAAAACATATGGTATGCAAACATATAATATTGAAACACATGTTTGGAACTCAAGAGCAATTATTTAATTGGCCTGCCTTTACTATCACAATCTTAGTTTCTAACACATTGTAATCTCTCTAAGTGTCAACACTGTCAAGCATTGCAATTTGTTGAAAAGTATGAAAGAGCTGCTTAGAAATGTAACACACACAAATCAATACTCTAGTCTTGTAGCTGCCATAATTTCAGGCAACCTTGATTAAAAATTATTCAGCATTATGTCAAGCCAGAAGGGATAAGAAAAAAAACCCTATTTATTCAAGATGCACCTTTTTATATGCAGGAGATATTTTGTGATTATTCCTAGCTTGCTTTAATGATAAGCAGAAAAAAAGAAAAAAGTTAAAAAATTATCTTTTGCAGTAATAACTCCATTCTAGTCTTAGGCATTCATTTGTTTCCCTTCATTTCTTCATTGAGCCAAAGCAATTTTAGAAGCTAGGAAAATAAAAAATACCAGTTCAGATACCTGTGGAATAGAAGAATTGAAAATTGAGTCCTTCAGACAAAAACCTGGATAGGTATCACACCATACTGTAACACACCACAGTTACAGAACTGATTTAAGATCAAAACAATGAGAGAACACCATTTCCAGGTCAACTACTTACCAATCTTTGCCTCAGGATATGGTACTCCACTAGGATCAGAATAAAAGGCTTCTAACTCAAATGGACCTTTCCTATAGAACGTAAGAACCTTAGAGAAAGGTGCCACATGATTTCTGCTGAAGACTTCATGAACTCTGTAAATTAAGGAAAACCCACCATTTTTAGCAGAGTATTTAAGCTGAAAGGTTTTGACATAAGGTCAGAACTCTTCAGAGGAACATCACCATGTTTTGACACATTTAGCCTTCTGATCAATTCCAATAAAGATACTTCACTACATAACAGCAGTCTTTTTCCCTGCAGTTTCAACTGTGATGGGAAATTGTCCTATTCCACTTACATCCAATCTCAGAAGCAAGTTTAGACGCAAGTAGCAATAAATACAGTGACAGACTAACAGCAGACCTCCAAAAGTTGTTTTCTGCAGACATTATTTTGAGCTTAGAATAGGACCATTTGATTCATAATTTGTACCCTTCCTCAGCCTCAAAGGGTTAATTATAGCCCTGCTAATTCCTTACTCATTTACACTTCCCATGGTTCAGTTGAGAACCCTGACACCAGATTATTATTCATTCCTTAATATGACAAAGGCAACCAGCGTTACTTCATGTTCTTTCTCTAAGGTCTGTCCACCCTTATGCCAGTCTGATTCTAATTCCCAACTAAATGTTGTCTCTTAACTGCGCAAGATCTCATCTAATAACCTAAATATGAGAAAGTGAGCTTTACATAGAATGCAAAACCAGAGACTGCTCTCAGAAGTATGTGACAGAACAATAAGGTTCTGAATCTCCACAGAAAAGACATAAAAAGGAAAGGCTAAATTACAAAGAACATGAGAAATGTAAGAACATTCTAGGTCCCTCTAGAATTATAATTTTTCCAAAAGTTGAACTTGGAGTTCTTTACATCCTAGGCATCAACTATATTTCCCACAGGCATGGCAGAGTTAATAGCAGAGATGTCAGCTTTAAGACACTGCAACTGCAAGTAATTTCTCTTACAGGAGTTATATGCTTGCTAGGAGTTAAGTTAAATGCTTGCTTCAGTCAGACAAATAGCATCCACATAAGCTCACAGTATTTACATAGTAAGAATCTCAGACAGGTATTTGGACCATCTTGTGTTAAAAAAATCCACAAAGCAAAGTAGGATCAGGATCCAGCCATTGTTCTGGTCAATTTTGTATTCTAAAACCTAACAACCACAAAGGCAATGAAAGAGAACATATTAAGTGGCAGCTCATTTACCCAAAATTTTTTTAAAAAAATCTTTGTAGTTTAACATATTAGCAACTATGATTCAAATTTCCACCCATATCTTCTTATAATCTCCACTGTCAACCATGTCTGGTACATGGTCTATGGGTTTTCTGCATCAGAATGTCAAGATCCTAATTTAAATGCGAGCAAGAATATTATCCTTGAATTATGAAGGTCAAAAGCTTCACACAACTGTAGTCTGAGATACTTACCCTTCAGTGTCCTCTGCTTCAGTGTTCCACAACAGAGATATTGGAAAAGGCGTTGCATCTGTCACAGAGAATTCCCTCACTTTAAAAGCTGGAGAAAGAATGGCACACTAAAAAGAAAAAAAATAAAAGACATGCAATGAAGTTGGGCAGTTGTTCTACTCCACTAGCCAATACAAACAAGAGAACCATGTTGACTTCATTAAATCAGAACTAGGCAAATTGCTTGATTTCAATACAGAAATCTCTTACAGAAGTGTTTATACTCTGTCAGCAGACTTTTTGGCCTCATTCTTACTGTAGTATGTGAACAAAGGTAACAGTCTAAGCAAATACCAGGACTGTAAAGAACCAAAATGCTGCACTGCTTAGTCCTAAAAAAAGTGGTGTGTATTTTAAGGATCCTCCTTCCTTCCTTGATTGCCAGTAATGGAAAGCAATTAGTGAGATGGGATAATGAAAAAAGTCAAAGAAAAAAGGGTGAAATAAGACACTAAGTTGAAGGAGAAAGGAGAGAACACAATGCGTAGTTTGCTTGCAAAATGTAGTTTGCTTGTTGGAAATTGTAAAAATGGGAGACACAGAAAAAAAGTGTTTCTCATTGATAAAAAGATGGGTATCAGAAAATTCAAACTTGCAGTAGTTTGGGTTCTCCACAGATACATTTAATCAAGAAGGTATGAGAAGTATCTTTCAGCTTGAGAGCAACTTAAATTTTTTTCCATTCAAGATCCCTAGAGCCTGCTCTTTTGAAGAGCTGAGTGGCCTGCACACAGAATACACCCAGCATCAGCACTTTCAATAAAGTACTGCACCAGAGTACTCTGGACTTTTTAAATGGCATAGTCCCATAAAAAGACCTAGCATACATGTTCCCTTGCATACTTTAAAATGGACTACTTCCACCATTTTTCATAACTGCTTGGCTAATTCTTCACAGAAGTATTCTTAAGAAATAACTTCAGTTCATCAAGTGTTGCCAGTACTATACCTGCAGAGCACAGCCCCTAGCTATGGCTTCATCTGCATTCAGTGTTGTACTGACATCCTTGCCAAAGAATTTAGCAATCCTCTCTTTGACAGCAGGAATGCGGGTTGCCCCTCCCACAATCTCGACAGCAGTTACATCTTCCACTTTCAGTTGTGCTTGTTCCATTAAGGAAAGTAGAGGCATCTCTATCCTTTGCAGCAGGTCAGCACACAATTCTTCAAATTGTGACCTAAGGAAAAAACATGGGATTAATTAAAGAGCTCTCATCTCACCACTAACATTTCCTGGCATTCTTGTTCCCAAACTGATGCTGACTAGGCTTGTTGGCTACACCACAAAGAGAACCCCCGTGAGTAGGCTGAAGTGGCAACTGTAGGCAAGACAGTAAACAAACAGCTGCTTACAGATTTTCCTAAGCCACTATCGACACATTTATTTAAGATAAAGGTATCACTTAGGCAGTTGCTATATATTTGGCTCTCAGGAGAGATTACAAATAAGAAATCAGAAAACACTGATACTTCCTTTACAATGAAACCATTGCCTAAATACTGGAGAGAACTCAAAAAAACCAAGCCCCACCACTATTGGCAGTAATTACAGAACTAACAAATGAAGTCATGCCTTGTGACCATGTGCAAGAGACAGAAAGACACAGACTTCATTTACACTTGGGCTCTAATCAAGTCATCCCTCATAAGCACTGTTTCTGTTCTCTACATCTCTACCAACATCCACAGTACAGTAAGAACAGAAAAAAGGAACAAAGCTTCAATTATTGCTATCTTAAGAGCAGTATGAGATTTAGGTTACCTAAAATATGCAGAAGGGGCCTAAACATGCAGCCAAATCCCCTGGTTTGCATGCATCAATCCATGGTTTTAAGAACATGTCATTCTACAAAAAGAATTCAAGCTTCTTATGCACATATTATTGCACTGAAACATCATTCAGGTAGCTGAACATTCCATTTCCCAGCCTTAGCTATTCTAGCATTACAAAAATACCACAGGTATTCATCACTTACACTTAATTTTAGCACAGTAAATTTTTTTTCCCACAAGGAAAGAAATACTTGTTTAAAAAATATGGTCACCAAAACAAAGGTACAGCTTGTAGAGAACTCACCTGTTCATTTTTCCAGATACATCGGTATCATTCATGAAACACTCAATATTTAGGGGAATGTCTGTGCTATTTGAACTCATTAGTTTCTTCAGTTTCTCACATTCTTGATACAGACGAAGAAGAGCTCGAACTTTGGATTTTGGATCTAGTTTGTACTTCGACTTTATTTCTGCACAGAAGTAGTCTACTAGCTTTCCATCAAAGTTTCTCCCACCTAAGAAAGGGTCAAATGCTGTGCCAAGTACCTGGTTTGAAAGAACACAATTATTTAGTCTTACACTGAGTAAAATCCAAAGGAATAGCAATCTTCCAATATGAGTAAGTCTTTGCTTCAAAAAGCAACTGGGGACAGGTCAGCCTATCTTCCAAGGCACAGGCTTTAAGTACTGCATTCAAACACAGCAGCCAAAAATTGCTCTTCACTTTTACTGTGGGAGTAAGACTAAGTAACCAGGTGACAATCCTAACTATTTGAACTTTTACTCCACACCCACATTCATTTAGATAAAACAAACTAAATGATAGCAGTTGTATTACGTATTTTACATCTGTGTATTGCAAGGAACGTACAGTCTGTTTAAAACCATCCTAATGAAATGAAGGACACTGATGGAAACCTTTATCTTTTGACTCATTGACACTTTCAAGGCACTAATTTATTTCAGATTTTAAAGAACAAGGCAGGTTTGCAGATTCTTTAATTCTAATATCTCATGAGTCCTTTTATTTTCATTTCATCTTACTACCTTCAGTTTGCTCTTGTTGAATGCACAGGCTGATACTTGAAATGCAGAATGTCCCATATCAACAAACACAACTATCCGTGGCTTTTCCTCAGGAGCTGGAAGGTCTTGTTTATAAATTCCATAATTCAGAGCCACTGCAAAAGATGCGTCAGATATTATCCATGCAATCTCCAGTGAGTTTCCAATGGCATACCATCACATCCCTATGAATATTAAGCTACAGAATCAAAAGCTTCAAGACAAATCCAGACATACAGCTACACAAGGTCTTACCTTCAAGGAAGCTTTATTCCACTAAGTTGCAGAATCTGAGAAGCAAAACATCCTCCCTCAGTCATGCATAGGTTCTCTAAATGTTTGGGTTTTTTGCTTTGTGTAGTTAAAATACTCTATGCTTTTGATAACAAGACCCGAACCAAAGTTTCGTATTTACAATGAGTTTCTCCCAGGGAGAGTTGTAAAAAGTCAGCAGAGCTGCACATGTGTGTTTTAAAACCACAGTTATATTGAAAAAAGCCTTGGAAGTTATGAGGTGTTGATGCTTAATCAGAGAACTTCCTTTTAGAGCACCTAAATCCCACCACTGTGTGTCTGGGCAGTAAACTAAATGAACAAGTACTCCAAGCATGTGCAGTGACTCCTAAGTAAGTGCTCAGAGAGATAACTACCACCGAAGCTTGATCTTGTCTATACCTTCACACAGAAGACATTAAACCAAGAAAAGAGCAACAAGTTTTTCAAATGTTTTTGTCTCCTGTTTGATTTTTTTAAGTCAGACCTCTTTCTTGGAGTAACTAAATGCACCCTCTATTCATTTACAGAAACTGCTCTTTTACTTACCTGCTGTCATGTCATTCATTAATCTAAGACAATTTAAGCCAACAATCTGAGCTGCATCTAGAAGGGACCTCCTTTCAGCATCTGTGAAAAATGATGGAACCTGAAAAGAGCAGGTGAGAATAGGAAGTTATTTCCAGAAAATGAGACATCACACTGTTTATTTGAAAACATTTAAAAATATCTTTGAGATAGGCACTTGCTCATTCCAAGCCTCTAAAATGCAACTACGATACTGAGACTTCTAATACACTATTCCATCAAAGATGGAATTAAACAAGCATCAGCTGGTTTGTGTGAGCACACACTATCAAGAAACAAGTGAGTTATTTGTATACAAATGCTAAGAACCTTAAGTACTGGTCCAATATGTGAAACTAGGTATTATGGAGACAGACACAGAATACCTTAATCAGAATTAGCAGTTGTACTCCTATCCAAAATGAAAGAATAAACTAAAACAGTACAGCAGTATTACACATGTGAGAGATGCAAAGAAATAAGGGATAACAAATAAAAAGGATTTATTCTGGCTGAGATTACTTTGGGCAAGAAGTGGTAGGAAATTCTGAAGGAATGTGTTAAAAATTTTCTACAGTTCTCTAGCCTTGGCATTGGACAGAGACTTCTGATGTCCTCAGGGACACATGAAGAACTAACTTTCCAGGTACTGACTGAAGAATAAACATTTCTAATAATAACAGAGTTAAATATTCCTAGATGCAACATGAGACAGACTTGTTCCAAGAGTCATTGAGAACAGAGTCAGGTGTTATTTTACACTCAGGGCTTTGCAATGGAATGACTGTTATTGATCTGAGGCCATTTTCTGTGCAGTCAAAACTGAAAAAAACACAAAAAACCCCAAAACTTGTTGAAAGGATGAACATAAACAGGACAGAAACTAAGGTTTTCAGCTGCCAGAAGGTAAACTTCAGTAAACAAAGGAAATCATTTATCCAAAATATCAAATTGGTTTAAATTTAAGAAAAAACCACAAACATATATATTTACTTTAATCAGTAGTTGGGATGCTTAGTCATGGAAACAAACTGTAGTAGAATGGTATATACCTGGATCCCAGAAATGCCCTGGGTCCAAAGGTTCAGACATTTCCAAGAGAAGGAGTTCACAAAGTGAGTCAGGGCCTGGAATATGGTAGCAGTCCTGGGATTTCTTTAAATCAAAAGCTCTAAAGCTAGTTAGGATTAATCCCTTTGTAAGTGCTTAGCAGAGTTCTTTTTCATTCTACATGAATAGAAACAAAATGTCCTCAATAGCTGAAGTTAAAAGACAATGTTCCTGTGCACTACAATTACTTACAGAAATAACACAGTCAGTTACTGGCTTTTTCAGGTTACTCTCTGCAGTCTCCTTTAATTTAGTCAATAGCATAGCCGAAATCTGTTCCACACTGAAGATGTGCTCCTCATCCATGTACATGACCTGGATAGAATAGGTAAAATTCCATTTTTTCAACTGGAGGAAAAATTACTTGATGTTTTTTGATACACTGCTGTCTAATCATGACATGCTTAATTATTTCATTATAGAACTTCACTTTACAATTTAATTTCCCAATTGAGTGTTTACAGAAGCAAAAAATCCATTCTCACAGCCTGAAAAGACCAAGAACTGTATCAACTCTAAAGATGAAGGAAATGGTTAGGAAATGGTGAAAAGTAACACAACTTTAAAACGTAACTAAAGCTAAATACGATCTCACATCATTAAGTAAAAAATTAAAAATAGCCACCAATTTTTAAACTACTGCTAAATGCAAAAAAAACCCCAAACAAACCCAGAACTACTTGCTGGCTATTTTCCCCTCAGCATTTTTATCCTTCTGCTCAAATACATAGAGAGTCTCTGAAAAGAAAATTGTGCAACACAGTTCACCTCTGGACATAAAACAATAAAAAGCTTAAGATGAAGCTCAGCAAAAAGCTAATTTATTGCTCTCTTACAAAAAAAATATTATTGAATCACCTTTCTTCTGTGCAATAGAATACATGGCAATGATGAAGTGAAGGAACGTGTTACAATTGATTCTTGAAAGTAGCACTTGTCTTTTATTCCCATCAGTACAATTTGGGGAAAAATTACAGATTTTGGTTTCAATACAAAAGTTGTTCTCCAATATCCCATGTTTAAACTGAATGTTACTGAATCAATTAAAATTTTTTAACCATAGTTAAATAGAAAAAAACACTAATTGGTCCTCCAAACAATGAGAGAAAAATAGGAGAAATACCAAGTAGCAGTGTTCTCCCAATACTAGACTTTCTCATATAGCAAAAGACTCCTACACCACTAATTAAAGGAAATTATTAATTTTTGTTTGAATTTACCTGTAGCTTCACAAGCCAAAACTAGCTTCATTAGTGATAATTTTATCTACCTCTGTAAATGGATATGATGTTATTAACTGCAGGAAAAGATGACATTGTATCAGTAAACTCCTTGAAGTGTAAGCAAGAGCCCAACCAGCAATATGGTACAAACTGGTTTTCGACATCTGCAAGTAACTTACTCCAGGCAGTCCACTAAAGACACATGTCACTCATTCACAGCAATTACTCTAAAGAAAAGCTCTGACTAATTTATAAGGAATTTGTAATCACATAATTAGACTGCTGGTACACATTCCACACAAGAGCGACAGAAAGGTTAATACTTTGAAGTAAAACTATATGACCCTGTAATTATCTTAGCAGTTTTTCTGCTAGTATGTTTCAGCTGGATGTGCCATTTACCAGAGAAGCTTGCATTTCAGCAATTACTCCTAAATGAGTTTAATTCGGTAGTTAACATCCATTATTTTAAAGATGAAGCTTTCTATTCATACAAGAGCTCTTCCTTAACAGACTGAAAAAACCTTAAGGGTAATTAAATTGGTATTTTCATGACTAGGTGCTGAAATATAAGATTTCAGATTTAGCTATGACACCCAGAAAGATACACTGCAAATTTACCTTTACTCCAACTCCACCGTTCTTCATGGGAACCAAATCATAGCTCAACTTTTCTTTTTCCTTCTGAACAAAAGGATCATTAAATGCACGGCCATGAAATCTCTTGAAGTTAGATACAGTGTTGTGAGCATGAGTAATTTGCTGTAAAGAAATACAGGATATTTAGAAATCCACTCTTAATCAGTCAGCAATGCTCAGTGCTATGCTCCATGCCCTCAAGCACAAGTCAAGTTTTCAGAAAACCACTCCCTCCTTTGTCACAGCTGTTTCTTTTAACACCATTAATTACTACCTGGTACTTTTTATCAGCTCATTACTACAAAAGACTCTGAGTTAGACAGACTTGCAGACCATTATTTATAAAGGATTATAAAAGTATCGCAAACTTTGATGCAACAACATGACTACAGGGCCTACTACTTTAACCAACTAATTTAGAATAAGAGAATCATTTAAGTTGGAAAAGGCCTTTCAGATCATCGAGTCCAACCATTTACCTAACATAGTCAAGTCCACCAATGTACCCAAATGCTACATCCACACACCTTTTAAATACCTCCAGGCATAGTAACTCCACCACTTTGCTGGAAAGTCTGTTCAAATAATTGACAAGCCTTTTGGTGAGAAAATTTTTCCTAATATCCAACCTAAACCTCCTGCAGTGCAATTTGAGGTGATTTCCTCTTGTCCTATTGCTTGTTACTTGGGAGAAGAGACTGGCCCCCACCTGGCTACAACCTCCTTTCAGGTAGTTGTAGACAGCAGCAAGGTCTCCCCAGAGCATCCTTTTCTCCAGGCTAAACAACCTCAGCTCCCCCAGCCACTCCTCATAAGGCCTGTGTGCAGACCCTTCACCAGTCCCACTGCCCTTCTCTGGACACAGTGCAGAACTTCAATGTCCTTCCTGAACTGCAGGCCTCAGAACTGAATGCAGGATTTGAGGTGTGGCCCCACCAGTGCCAAGTGCCGGGTGACAATCACTGCCCTCCTCCTGCTGGCCACACTATTGCTGATACAGGCCACGATGCCACTGGCCTTCTTGGCCACCTGGGCACACTGCTGGCTCAGGTTCAGCTACTGTCAACCAGCACCCCCAGGTCCTCTTCCACCAGGCAGCTTTCCAGTCACTCTTCTCCCAGTCTGTAGTGCTGCAGGGGGTTATTGTGACCCAAGTGCAGGACCCACCACTAAGCCTTACTGGACCTCATACAACTGGTCTCAGCCCTTCAGTCCAGCCTGTCCAGGTCCCTCTGCAGAACCATCCCTCACCTCCAGCAGATTAACACTCGCACCCCAACTGACTGAGGGTGCACTTGATCCCCTCATCCAAGTCATTGATTAAGATATTAAATAGGGCTGGCCTTGATATTGAGCCTTGGGAAACACCATCAGTGACCAGTCACCAGCTGGAAGGAACTCCATTCACCACCACTCTCTGGGTCTAGCTGTCCAGACAGTTTTTTTTACCCAACTAAGAGTACACTCCAGTTGTGCCAGTCATGTCTCATCATATTTTCATGATGGCAACTGTCACAGTTTTACTGCTGTGCAACAGCATCCAGCTCCTCCTCTCTGTTGCCTGTGCTGCAGGCATTGATGTAGATGCACTTCAGCTGGGCTATTGATCTTGCCACTTTCTGTGGGGGGAGAAGCCCCAATTCCTGCATGACCATTCTTAGGAACTTCTGCAGTTTCCAACACATCAATAATAACCCTTGTTTAGTTGCTGCTGCATGGATCTCCATCCGCTGCCTCCACTGAGACAGCAGACTGAAGGACTTCACTAGCACACTGTCCCTCAAACACCAGTGCCCCCAGACTTATCTCTAGGGAACCTGGTTTCATCCCTTTCCCCCTCCAAATCTAGTTCAAAGCTCTCTCAATGACACCTGCTAACTCCTGGGCAAAGATCTTTTCCCCCCTGAGACAAGTGTACCCCAATTGCTGCCAGGAACCTGCTGCCATGTAAACTGACCCACGATCATAACCCCAAAACTCTGCCAGTGACACCAGGCTCAAAGCCAGGTATTGGTCTGCTGGCTCTTTCTGTTTCATACCACATTTCCTGAAACTGAAAGGATAGAGGAGAACACATCACTACCTGCACTCCTGATCTCTTAACAAGTCATCCCAAGGCCCTGAAGTCTCTCCTGATTGCTCCTGGACTTCCTGATGCAACCTCATCACTGTCAACTTGAAAAAACAATAATGGATAATAATCTGAAGGTCATCCCAGGGTAGGAACTTGGACCCTAGGGAGGCAGCAGACTACTCTAAGGAGTGATTCCCACCAGCACATTGGGCCTGTTGTTCCCTTCAGAAGGGCGTCTCCTATGGCAATGACTCCTCTGTTTTCTTTATGGAAGCAGTTTTGACATAGGCTGACTTAACCTGGGTGACAGCTCCATGCAGGATGAACCACGATCCTCATTATTGTTCACTTCCACTTGCAGAGCCTTACACCTACTAAGCCAGGGCACCTGAGGAAGTGAGGCTGTCACGGAGATATGCCTGCTGTGCTGGCCAGGAACTTGTCATCATTGTCTCCATCCCTTTAAGTCACTGTGTTCACACAGATGGAGAGGAGGGTAAGGAATCCTCTGCATCATGTGTCCTGTCTGCCTCTCAGGCCCATCCACAGGAAGGCAAGGTGCAATTCCCGTATTTCGTATCTCTCTCTCACACTCCAATGTCCCTTAACCTACTCATCTCCTCACAGAGCTCTGTTACCAAGTGGAAGAGTTTCTCTACCTGTGCGCCCTCCCACAGCTGCACTCACAGGTGCCACCTGGTACTGGCACAAGCGCGGGGCCCACGCTGCAGATGGCACCCTGGTGGCAGCGTGTTCCTGCCAGAGCCGTCTCGGCAGCTGTGTCAGTCTTGCTGGGTGTGGAGCTGAGCGAGGCCATGGCTTTCTGCCAGGTGGATATCGATGCCCCCTGATCACACTGGCACTGCCTCAGCACCCTGCTGTGCAAACTGCTGCACCACACCCTGGTCACAACTGCTCCCTAAGGGCTTATTTTATATTTGGGAGACTGTTGTTGCTCCCGGCAGCTCTTGGCTCCCTGTGAGTTTTCCCCAGTTCAAGAAATCCACCCAGCACTGGAGCACTCTGCTGCTGGTCATGCCAGCAACGAGAGCCACTCAGTTTGGCAACAGAATGACAGAATTTAGATGAAAGTCAAATTACTAAAGATGGAAATTAGCTTCACCAGTAGTTGTAAGGTTTGTATATTGGCACTCCAACCCCAGCCACACCATCTCCACTTTAAACCTCATAATATTAAGCACAAACAATTTCTTTTGTAGTTAAAAAGTGTCAAGCTTAAGTGTCCCTATATATCTCAATAGTTACTTTTTTCTTACCCTACTTTAACACAATTTTCCTGTCCATGTTCACCTAGCAGCAACTCAAATTCTAGCACTAGACTGAAGAATACAGCATATAGGCAACACCAAAAAACTTGAAACTTTTTTTGGTAACAACATCAGCTTGAAGTATATGCTAAATTTCCATACAAGCTTCGTACAGACACAAGTGACCTAAAGAAGCATTCATTATTAGGAATGCAAAAAACAACGAACTGGATAACTAGACTGGCCTAAAAGAGATACTGCAAATATCTCAGCACAAAAGTAATCCTATTCTATTGGAGGGAAATTATACAAGAGTATTGTCCTCTGCAGGATAGATTTAGGTAGGCACCGACTGCATAACAACAACTCAAATGCTGAGCATACTAAGGAAGATTTCTAGCATTCACTACCATCAAAGGAAAGCATTAGTTCCTTGTTGCATGTAAAATTTTCCATCATGAAAAGGAAGAATTTGAGCTACATCTTCAATTAGAAAACTACGCAACTAGGACAGTTCTCCCACAGAAAAGCTCCCTGATAAAAAAGGAGGCCATACTCCTACTAACAAACAGTAACTTTCAGACAGCTGTATGTGTGTGTAAAGATGTCACACTCAAATTCCTTACTGAGAATCATCCTTGGTTTATTCTAATCACCAAACAGTGCTCAGCAATTAATAGTAAGAGCACGAGTCAGTGCAGGCCGAAAATCATGCCAGGAACTATTCCAGTACTTGAATGTGATCAAGTCTTTAGGTTCCTATGTCCAAGACTGTTTCCCAGCATGGTTCCATTTATTTGTATAGTCACAACTTCAGAGTACTTGAATGCTACGTAATTCACAGCTGTATTGGTGAAGAATGCAGAAACAAGAATTATTACCATGTAGTGGACAGAGGAGCACAAACACCCTGGTAGCTTTTATAGCCTAATTTAGAATTAACCTCAAAGTCTTTTCTAAGAGAACAGTCTTATGATATTTTTAGCCTAATTGTATGCCATTAGGTCTGTAGCATGTTTTAATATCTTCCTGCTTAGTCACAATTAAGAAAGCTGAGAATTATGGTCTGTTAACTAACATACTGTTCTCATCTGCAATGCTACCAGACCTATCCGAAGGTAACAAATTCTCTGAAAATTTGCTTCAGCAGTAGCTTTGCAAATGTTACAGGGAGCACCTTCAGGCTCTCTCACACCATCATCCCACAGAAGTCAACAGTCAAAAACTCGGGGTTTTTTTCCCCTTTTATTTTGTGGGATTTTTTGTTTGTTTGCTTTGTGGTATTTTTTGGTTTTTTAAACAAAAAGCATAATTGTACTCCTTGACTTAAGTAGTGACTACACTCCACAACACAAAAATGCATCTCTGAGCTGTCCATATCAAGAAACTTCCCCCCTTACAAAAAAAATACAATTTATATCCCAGGTCATCAGCCAAACTGGACTGCTTACAGCAAGAGTAACAATTGATCCATTATCTTTTATCATTTTAAGTATCACATTCTTTTCTTCTGGCAAAAATATTTAGCTTCAACTGCTAGGACAACCAAACATGAAAGACTCAATATAGTAACATCATACAGGTTAATTTGAAGGTAACTGAAGTCACAGGCGTTCATCATTGCACATACACACTTGTAAATGCAATCTGAGAGATGGAATCTGCCTCACTTTCAGCTTGCTTCATGCTTCCACAGCATTTACGGGAATTATCTAACGATACCAAAACATGGTCAAGAGTACATAGATTCAGATCACTTGCCATTTTGAGTAGGAACTCATTTTTGCACACTGATGAGTCATACTAGTTTCTGACTTTTAACAGTCAAAGCAGTCAACTAAACAAAAGCAATGCTAAAATGAAACTTCATGAAAAAACCACAAACTTTATGTATTTACTTTATTACTGCAAATGATAACCTGTAACAGAGTGTACAGGTGCTTGTGAACATGTAAATTATTTGTATTACCTCGGCTACTCAAAATTAAGAGGGGAGATATTACAGAGGAAAAAAGCCTCCTTTAGTGCTCTCTCCATGGAAACCCACTGCAGCCCTTTTAGTATATGAGAGATATGCACAGGCCAGCAGAGGCTGCACACTTTATCTCCACCGGCAGCAGTTATGTAACAACATACAATACCTAAGGATTTATTTAACCATTACCTTTCGTTGTTCTGAGACTTGCTGGAATTGAACTCTTCTTCTAAATTGAAAATACTATTTTAATGAAGAATACATTCAATCTTTCGGAGCAACTCAATCAAAACCACAAAATAACCCCCCACTTCCCCCAACTAAGGGCTTACACTTTCAAAACCAGAGATATTTACCGTACAGTGAATCTAAAGGTAGTAAGGTACCTAAATAGCTTTAAGAATTTGAGTCAAACCTCTCCCCTTATATCTAGTTCTAAGAAATTATATAAAATATTTTTAAAATGTTTTCCTTCAAATACAAGGAAAATGCTACATATAGCCACTAGGAAAAGAAACCCAATGCCCTGAAGCTGTCAAAAAAGCAACATGTTCAACTGGAAAATATTACAAAAATTAAAGAGAGAGTAGTAACATTCTAGCAAAAACATCCTACATTTCCCTGAAGAAAGCATGGCATCATAGTGCAGCATTTCTAAAATAAAAGGCTTGACAAAAAAATGAAGCTGTTTGGTTTTAATTATACCCGGCTAACTCTTTTTACACTGGTACTTCAACAGGAAATTACCTACCTGGTTTTTAGCTGCAACCCCAATAGCTCTGTTTTTTGATCCAAATGAAACCACAGATCTGGAAAGAACAACAGGCTAATTAACTCAGTACTGACAACAAACATGACAGAACTACCACAGATACATTTTCTACTACTGCAAATAAAACACCAAAGTCTTTCCCGTGAAGCGCCGTTCTTCCAGCTTGCCATAAAGAACTACAGCAAGACTTTTTTTACCCATCTTAAAGCCTTGGCCCGAATCCAGGACTTTTCACGACGGCTTATCCATACGCTAAAACAGGATGATCATAATTCAGAGCTCACATCCAGACTACACCCTTACCCATATGTGCGCGGCTCCTCCTAACTTTACAGCTAACTCCCGCATCGAGCCGCAAGCTTTCTATACCCGACCTCCGACCGAAGGGAAGCTGCTCTGGACCACTTGGCAGAGTGCGCGAGTCTGTTCCCCCCCATGCCCCCCTTAATCCAGGCTGCCACAACGGGGGAATTCACACCCAGCGCGCCGCACCACAAACCCCAGAGCAGCCTCCGCACCCCCTCCATCCCCGGCTCAGCACCCGCGGGACCCGCTCCGGCCCCGGCTGCGGGGATGGGGAGCACGCGGCGAGTCGGGGCTGGGGGGGCGCACAGAGGGACGCAGCGGGTCGGTATGGGCACAGGGGGCACAAGGGGTCGCCGCCCATTCCCGCCGCACTGCACCTGCCCACCCTGTCCCGCGGCAGCCCCCCGGGGCCCGTGAGGAAGCGGCGAGCGCCAGGGAAAACGCGCCGGCCCCACACAGCGGACAAACCCTCCGCGCCGCACCAGCAAACTTCCAGCACCTTTCTCCACCGCGGGCGCTCCGCCGGGCACGGAGCGCCGCCCGCTCGGCCCCGCCACCCCCGCAAGTGCCCCGCACTCACGGCGTGCAGCGGTCGCTGAACTCGTTGGCGACGGTCTCGATGCCGCCGGCCCGCGCCACGGCGATGTAGCAGCTTTGGAAGCCCAGGTCAAAGCCCACCACGGCCATGGCCCCGGCACCAGGGGGAGGGCCCCCACTCTGCCCGGCTGGCTCCCGGCGCTGCTGCGGCCGCCGGCCCCGGCACCGTGCGCGGGCGGGGAGGGGNGGAGGCGGGGGGCGGAGAGCCTGGGTGTGCGGGGCTAGGCGGGGTAAGTGGCTGGTGGGGGCGGTGTCCGTGCTTTAATGCGTTAGGGAGGGTGTCTGTGGGGCCTGCTGTCACGCGGTTATTAGTATCACCCCGCCGTGCTGCGGGGCAGCAGCACATGTTAAGTATGTTAATGCTGCAGGTCACTCGCTCTCTTTGGAGGGCTTTTATCCCTGTGTCCAGTGCCGCAATCCACTATACCATAAATGTCCTTTTCTTCTTCCTAGCTGTCTGGCTCTAGCTGTTTGTTCATGACCCCATTCCCTGCTATAAGTAGGCCTTAACCTCCTGCATCCCACAGGGAGGTTTGGAAGGTGACATAGACCTTGATTTCTGCTGTCTGCGGTACATCTGTTGTGGAATGACAGAATCAATTAGGTTGGAAAAGACCTCTGGCATCATCCAGTCCAACCTGTGACCTAATACTGCCATGCCAACTAGACCATGGCAGTAAGTACCACATCCAGTCTTTCCTTAAACACCTGCAGGGATAGTGACTCCACCACCTCCCTAAGCAGTTCAGTTCAATGTCTAATTACCCTTCCTGTGAAGAAATTCCTTCTAATGTCCAGCCTAAATCTCCCCTGGTGCAGCTTAAGACTATGTCCTTTCTATATGTTTGATGCTGCCTTTCGGGTCCTCACTGTTACAAAGGGCAAGGAGAGGTGAAAGCATACAGAGTCCTGAGTGTCCCTGGGTGGAAGAGGCAAAATATGAGTATTTTTCCTACTCCTTTTCTAGGTACAGTGGTGTTGCAATTTCTGATAAAGCTTTGCTTCATAGTTGAGTAGCATTCATCTCTGTTGGATCTTGACCCCATNTTCTCGAACAATTCCCGCCAATCGGCGGCGCCGCTGACCGTGACGCGACGCTGTTCCCATGGCGACGGCGGACGCCGCCGGCCCCTGGGGCGGGGCCAGGTGGGGCGGGCGGCGGGGGGCGGAAAGGC
>VWZG01009480.1:392883-412210 GCA_013396735.1 Grallaria varia
ATAAATGTCCTTTTCTTCTTCCTAGCTGTCTGGCTCTAGCTGTTTGTTCATGACCCCATTCCCTGCTATAAGTAGGCCTTAACCTCCTGCATCCCACAGGGAGGTTTGGAAGGTGACATAGACCTTGATTTCTGCTGTCTGCGGTACATCTGTTGTGGAATGACAGAATCAATTAGGTTGGAAAAGACCTCTGGCATCATCCAGTCCAACCTGTGACCTAATACTGCCATGCCAACTAGACCATGGCAGTAAGTACCACATCCAGTCTTTCCTTAAACACCTGCAGGGATAGTGACTCCACCACCTCCCTGGGCAGTTCAGTTCAATGTCTAATTACCCTTCCTGTGAAGAAATTCCTTCTAATGTCCAGCCTAAATCTCCCCTGGTGCAGCTTAAGACTATGTCCTTTCTATATGTTTGATGCTGCCTTTCGGGTCCTCACTGTTACAAAGGGCAAGGAGAGGTGAAAGCATACAGAGTCCTGAGTGTCCCTGGGTGGAAGAGGCAAAATATGAGTATTTTTCCTACTCCTTTTCTAGGTACAGTGGTGTTGCAATTTCTGATAAAGCTTTGCTTCATAGTTGAGTAGCATTCATCTCTGTTGGATCTTGACCCCATCTGAGCACATATGTGGAGGATTTGGTCCCCTGAAATAGTGCTTGCCTCTTTCAGAGGAACCATAGCACTTAAAAATCCATTGAGACCAGTGTGACTAGCTGAGGCTGCAGCTTCTAACTTCAGAATAAGCTGATAGGTTACCTGAACACTAAGGTGTGTGTGTGTGAGTTGATGAGGTTTCCTGTCCCTGCTTGACATGGTAAATATTCCCGATAATGCGTTTCCAATTTTAAATTAGGAGATGGACTTCTTCAAATATTTAGGTGCTTAAATATCCTGATACAGAAATGCTTAAAATACTTAAGCTGCCTTTGTGAGCATCCAAAGTCCTTGCATCCTGGATAATACTTCTATAGAACTCGAAGGGGAAAATCCAGTCTCTTTATTACCAGTTCACTTGTATATCAGCTGTTACCCTGTCTGACAAGAAGCTGGGTGCCAAATATTTTCAGAAGTTGTTTAGAAAATCCTGTTGTGGCAAATTATGGACACACAGCATACCCAGTAATTTAAGTGTTGCCATAGATAATAAAAGTAGATACCAAACACTCTTTTTGCTTTTTCTCTTTTCATTGTGAATTGTTTATCCTTAAATATAAATAAGGAAAGCTTGACTGTTTGCCCAGATTTGCAGTTGCTCTCTAAAGGGAGAAAAAGCTCAGCAGCAAAATTGGAAGTTACTCTGCTGGCATCATCGGTCCGATGGTGCAGTGCAGTGGTTGAGCCATTGCTTAAATGAACTGGAATCCCAGGATAGGTATAACATTTTTCTTACTTGGCCTAGAGCAGAGGCACATATTGATATTGAGTGACTTGCTATCTGTAGGGTGAATTCCCACTGTGGAACTGTAAATGGTGTTGGGGAGGAGCAGAGGGGAGGTAAGAACTGCTGAGGGAGGTAATATTGCTAGAGATGGTTCCTACATCGAGGCTGGGGGCAGCATTCTGAAAGGATAGGCTGGTGCTGCACATTGCCAGCAATATGCCAGGCTGGAAACTCTGTGGCTGTGAGCACAGCCCATGTACCACCAGGAAGTGCTCCGTGAAGTAGCAAGTTTGGATGTTATGATGTGAATAAAAACCCCCTGTTTTGCATCACCAATGAGAGCCAACAAATACAAGATAAAAGAGCCATCAAGAAATTATACAGCATTGAATTGCTAAGGTTAACACACTGGTGAGACCTGGTAGTGAGGAGTCTTGCATCTGTCTGTCTAGACTGATGCTCTGGATAAAGCCAGCAGGATTGGAATAATTTAAACCATGATTTACCAAGGGGTGTAGAAACAGTAAACTTTATTTTAAAAGTCTGGGAAACGATTCTGAAAACTCTTCTTTCTTCCTTTGAGTGATGTGGAGACTTTGTGTGTGTGTCTCCTTTCTGAATTAGAGATAGGAAGGGCTACATACAGACTATTAACTGTCTTGTACAAAGGGGTGGGGAAACACTGTAATTTCTGTTGGTGTTTACTAGTGTTGGAAAGTTTGTGAATTTAGGAACTGAAAGTAATGGGTGTGCAGCCCTTCTTTTTGGTTGTCACATCAGCCTTTACTGGATGACCGTGTGGACAGATGTGCTGGCCTGATAGGAAATTTCTGTTAATGCTCTCTTTGATCAAGTAGTCTGTGATTTTAATGCTGCTGGGAAGGGAAGAAGAAGGTTCTGCTATTCCTGCTTTCTCATCATTCAGTGGGATATTGGATTCCTATGCATGGGTTCTCTGTTTCAAGTGCTGTGTTTTTGCAATGCACCAACTACTGTAGCTTGTTATCAGAATTGATTGACTCATGCTTTTCAAATTTTTACGGTTGCCTTTCACAGTTAGGATGAGTGTTGCTCAGTCTGCCCAAATAGTCTCTCTACATCAGTGTTTAGCTTATGATAAATAAAGAGTGAGTTTGGTGACAAAAAGGCATTTGTTGTGGATTTTCCTTTATTCCTCAGCTGGTGCAGGGAGTTTAGCTCTGTAAGTGCTCTTACTGTCTGCATCGTTAAGGGCTTCTGTAAACATGTCCACATTCTGACCTGGAGAAAAGAGCAATCTGACCTTTTTCAGTGCAAGCAATGCTTTAAAATGGTAGCTGGTCAGGCCTTAAAAAAATAATTTTCATATTTGGTACTGTGGCCTCTACTAAGGCATTAATAAGGGTGTTGAGAAACTGAATTTGACATGGGAACAGGAGTTATCTTGTCTGTTAAACAAGTCCTAATGCTGGTAAACTGCCACGGGGTGTGGAGGTAGAATGACATTAGTGTCTATACAGGGAATGTTACCATTATAAAACATGACCTCAGTGAACTAAAGAGGATGGGCTAATGTCCCTGTGAAAGGCCAAGCATCACAGAACATAACACAGGAATCTATTGAGTACTTGACATTTCTGCTCTGTTGCCAGAGGCCCAAACAGAGATGTACAGGAGCTCTGCTGGGACAGTAGAGGCCTCATTCTTTGTACATAATCTTCATATTTTATTTAAAACAGAAAACAGGAAAGCCCTTATTGCATTGCAAGTAAGAAGGTCTCTATCATTTACCTGAGAATTTTATATATGTTCTCACTTTCCATTTGGGGGTCGAGATGCATTGCAGCCCATGCAATTGTTCTAATCTGTTTGGAAGTTGCCTGTGCCAGCTCTACTGCAGCTGCTGTTCTGTAACTGTGACAAGTTGGCTCTTAGACTTGTACATGATGGGCATGCTGGTCAATCTAAGCTTCTGCGCCATTTCTGTCTCTCATCATTTGAGAAGGTCTTTAATGCAACTTAATGAGATTAGGGTTCGTTTGTTCTTGGGTTCCCAGCTAAGTTTTAAAGGGTAAAGAGCTTTTGAGGTCATTGCTTATTCCAAAGGAAGACTGACATTCCTATCAAGCCATGATTCTCTGGAAATATGAATTAGTTTACTAGACAGCTCCAGGGGTCTCACCCTTGCTGTACAGTCCTGTATTGCAGTTCTTGTTTTATATTGATTTTCATACCATTATGTTACCACTCTATTTATTTTCATGTATATAAACATTTTGTAAATCAAGTGAAAAAGAGGATATTGATAAGGAAAATAGTAAGAACTGCTAAATGTCTATCCAACTAAAGGAAGCAATAGGTAACACATCATGCTTGTATTTTCATTTAGCTTTTTTTTTTTTTTGTCTCTTCTGTAAAGTAAGTGTTAATGATAATCTTATACAGTATTATCTTTTTAGTATGTCCATCTACATACTTACCCTGGAGAAAAAAGAGGAAAATTGAAGAAGATACGTCACCAGTGCAGTAGTGTAAGCAGCCTGAACCTTAGCAACCAATGGGAACTCCTACCTGAATGTTTAAAATCTAAGTTGTGCTGTTCAGAGCATCCCTACTGTGGGGAACGTTCACTTTAAACAAAATGCACAGCCTCCTGGGTAGAGCAGATAAACTTCGCTTGATAGATTTTTGCATGTTCCCTGATAAAAGCCTCACACTTGGCAGATTCTAATGTGATTCTTCACGGCTCTGGCCATGTATCAGCATACTTTACACAAATCACAAGTCCCAGATGAACCAGCAGGGTAATGCTTTATCTTTCTGACACTGAATAAGACTCTTAATGTAAAAGTGACTTTTTAATCTGAATACAAGGATGTCCTTTTCCTGTGATTTTTTTTTTTAATTTTCATGCCTATTAATAGATCTGTGTGCTTAGAAAACATGAGTTAAAATGGGAGCAGACCTTTTTTTTGAGGTTAACATGAATTCCTCAAAAACTCTAGCTGTGAATGTTTGCTTTGATGGCTGGGAAACTGCTGTTACTATCTGATGTTGATTAAACTTTATTTGGATTTAGAAGAACACAGATTAAAACTGAAACTAATGCAAAGGTGGAGAAGGGAATTTAAAAGATATAATGTCAAGGTTATTGTGAACTTTGTAGTTTTATTCCCTTGGATGTACAGATGTTTTCATCCTTTCACTTAAAATAATGGATTGTCCTACTGCAAAATATTAAGGTTTTAGGAAAAAGAACACTTACACCTTATTTGCTTTGTACACAATAAACTTATTGCAGCAAGTCAAGTGTACAATAAATGCTTTAAGATCTAAAAATTATGGAGTTTAGGAACATTCAGATAATACTAAACCTGAAGTGTTCACGAATCTCAAATACTTTGAGTGATTATATGTTTATAGTTCCCTCATAACCTTTTTTCCTGTTGCTTAGACACAAGATGTGTTTTAAATAAAAAAATCAGACAATATGATTATGGTGCAAAACAAATTTAGTACAGGTGATGAGCTGCACATCACTACTTGGAAGAAGTGCAGACTTGGATGGTTTTTAAGTAAATATGGAACTAGATTGTATAAACTCTCTGATGCCTAAGTGCAATTAATAAAATAAATGTCCTTGCAAAAGCAGAAAGATTGCAAAGCCTCCTTAGGCAGACTGGATTTGAAAAAAATAAATCAGTAGGGTTTTGACTGGGTTTTGTATATGAAAGGAAAGGAACTGAATGTTATTTTTAAGTAGATAAATGCAAATGGATAAAAATGAAAATTAGGGAGGGGGAAATGGAGATAAATAAGCTAAATTATTACTATTTGATCTGATAGCAAACCATCTGGCAATATGCTGCCAAATCATTATGTATTGTTTATATGACTCAGTGCTAATTAGATGTGCAAGGATTATGCAGACTCCCTGTGCTTTCAACATTGGTAGAATGTTTTAAAAATATCTCTTGCAATATTAGTATGACATGTACTTGTTATGAATTTCTGACAGTAATCCAAGCCATTTTTTCACTAGAAAGTATCCCTAGCATTTCAAAGACTGTCCAAATTTTGAGTTATTAAAAAAGAAGCAAAACACAAAACCCAGTACAGACCCTAAGAATTAGCTTAGCTGGTTAAAGCATGGTGCTAATAATGCCAAGGTCATGGGTTTGATCCCCACAGAGGCCATTGACTTAAGAGCTGGACTTGCTGATCCTTGTGGGTTCCTTCCAGCTCAGAATATTCTGTGATTCTGTGAATTTAATTTCTTTCTCTTTTTCATTAACTTTCAAAAAATCTACTGACTGAGCAGTTAGGCCTGGACAGCATGAAAAGATAACTAGCTACATAGATATATGCACACGACAGGTTACAGTAAACATGCTTTGAAAGAGAATGTAATAAAGTGTCTTGTACAAGTGTATGTGCATTGCACACTGTGCCTATGCATACACAAATCCAACTTTTTTTTTTTTCTAGAAAGAAATGTAGGTATGTTATTTCCCCACTTACATCATCATAAAGACAACAACTGCCACAAATGCAGGACTATAAAATTTTCCTTTGAGTGTTTCTAGCATCTCTATAGCTATACTTAGAAAAAATAACTATTATAAATATATGCCTATCTTAAACATGCTCCACATAAACCTGTTAATAAAATGTATTCTGAGAGTTTAAAACTTCAAACTGTCTTCGTATGAAAGCTATAAAAATATCAGATACTGAGGGGCAAAAATCAACAGACAGGCTGTATAATTAATAGGTCAAATTGCTCCCTTTTCAAGAAATGTCTCAAAGGTAATGCATGCAAAACTACAGAAATTTTTTCTTTTTTTGAAGAAAAAAAATTCAATATACTTGACTAAGAAATATCATCTTTTCTGGAAATTAAGGGCCTCTGAGGGAAGCTTGTTTTCTTGTCAGATGGTGTAAGATTTAGTTATGAATATGGTGAAAATAAGGCAGCACAAACCCATAGGTGTATAAAGGACTAGCAAGTGTGAAGAAAGAAGTAATATTCGGAAAATATCAGAGCATTCTAATACAGGGATATAGATCTTAACATAATAATACCTTCTGTGGTGTGGGTGCTTGTGTAAATATGCATGACTTGCTGTGTGTAGTTTCCTGTATTTACATTTACAGATGATTTGGAAGAGTTGAAGATAGCTCAAAGAGCTGGCAGAATGCTTTATAGTGTAGAATGCATGATCTGCAAAATGGTATAAATAAACATTTACATTTACTTATAGACGTAAATTACTTGCACAAGAGGTATATGCTTATCAGAGCTTTTTTTTATTTATTTTAGACTTAGTCATGTAATGTTCATCTCGGATAAAGGCAAAATTCAAAACAAAAGTGAGATGTACATTTTTAACAGTGACTGTCACGAATGATCTGCTGGTAAACTTTTTCAATATGATAAACTTGTTTGAAGTGTTTATCTTTACGGGTGGTTGCCTTTCTAAAAAGTCCTTTGAACACAAGCTAGATTCATCTGTATCAAAACTGGACTGTTGTGCAAAAGATTTCATTTTGGTAGTGTAACAGTAAAGTCCATGCACTGCTCGGGACATGCTGAAAACTGGTCCCTGTGAGAAGCCCCAGCTGGGTGGGCCCAAAAAGTGAGAAACTAAAATAATGAGGATCTTAAGAAAATATTGGTAAAAGTGTTTGACAGCTTGGCTGGATTTACCTGGGCTGTGCTAATACACATTTTACAGAGAACTCAAGCTGAAAGTAAAGAAACATGAAATATTTGCCTGTTTGGAAATTTACCACATCTGTTAAGCCTGTGCCAAGCCTTGGCATACAGTTATGATTACCAATAAGCATTACATATGGTTTGTTTGGTTTGGATTTGGGGTTTTTTTGCTCTTGGATCAATTGAAAAAAAAAAAATTTATGTATAACTTCTGGACATTGGGTGGCACCATTGCCTCATGTAAATCGCCATATAGATGCCTTCTAGCTTAAGTTTCACAGTGTTGGCTCAGCTCTCTTTTTCCCTTTAGCATAACTATATAAGGCAAGTCAGAAAGCAGAACTAGTAGCCTTCTTTCCTATTTTTTTTTTCCAGTTTTATTTTAAGTAGTCATCTTGCTTTAAATAGTAGTGGATTTTTGACCAGGGACTGATGTTGCTCAGTTTAAGGAACTGGTGTTTTGGTTTCAAGCGCTGAAATGGAAAGATGTTCTGTGCAGCCAAATTGCTTTTTTGTGCAAGTACTGCAGCCTGTGATGAAACTGTGCACTAGTGTAAAAAGCAGGAATAGCACCTGTTCATTGCATTGTTTTTAATAAAAGTTCAGTTTAAAATTATTTTTCTCATTAAGAGCCGATTTGTGTCAGTGACAGGACCATTATGTGTTTTTGCAAGTGCAAGATCTCCTCCTTTAAGATGTATTTAGGTCTTTTTAATTGGACCTTGATCTCCTTGCTGGCAGATACAAAATTTGTTCCAGTTCAGAAGGCTGGTATAAAAACATACAAAAAAATACATCTTTTAGTTACTGGTATAAATTCTTTTCCAAGGTTCATTAAATTTATTGTACAGAGTAAAGTACTGAAATAGTAGATAACTAAAAGCATTCTGCCATCAGATTAATTAAACTGTCAGAGACTGCATTTTGAAAATTCTCTGACCGGATCCACAGTGGTTACTACTGTGGAAGTGAACAAGCCAGTAAACAGGAATACAGTATTTCAACTAATTTTTACTTTATGGCTGTATTTGAGGTGAAAGTGTAGAATTAAGTTTTGTGGTTGTTTCAGATAAGTCTCATGGCACAGTGTCGGAGTTCTACAGATCAGTGTCAGTACTGATTTACCTGAGAGAAGGCATGGTGATTAAAGTTGGAAAAATAATAGTGCTTTTTTTTTATTTAATGCCCCTCCTCAACCCTGTTTCCATGTATCAACTTTGTTCCCTGTTCAATCTAAAGATCCAGGTTTAGCATAAATAGAAATCTGCATAAAAGCATTTCTTAGTCTTTGAAAATGTTGCCATCCAGTTGAGTTTTCAGAAACAGTACCAAATCATGTATCATTAGTATCTGCTATAAACTGCTTATGAACATGCTACCTGCCAAAGTTTCCACTGCTAAACCTTCTAAGGAATGTGTTCACTAGAATCTGAGCCAACTGCAGAATTAAAGAACAAATTATTAAAATAAATTTCTTGGATTATCTGTTTTATGTATTGCATAATCTGACCATCTCTGTTTTTACTGCTCTACTGATCACAGTGCAGGTCTTCAAGATCTTTCATTCATCTTTTAGAACCTCACAAGTAAACTTGGAGTAACAGATAATTCAGTTTCAGAGCTGAAAAGCAGGACAGAAGCTTTAAAGATATGGTACAAGAATGGGTGAGGATCAGTGATTTAACATTGGAAGCATCCTACTTTTTTATTCTTTTTAGTGGTAACAGAAATTGGAGAGAAACATCCAAGTTTAGCATAAATAGAAATCTGCATAAAAGCATTTCTTAGTCTTCCTTAGTACTTTTCTCAAGTACTGAAAAACTTGGTAAGGTCTTCCTCTAGGCCCGTAAAGTATGATGAGAATAGTGCCCTAAAATTAAAAGAAGGAGGATTTAAGTCTGACAGCAGAAAGAAGCATTCTAGAGATGAGAAGTAAATACTGCGTGAGACTTCTGCATAGCAGTTTCTAATGGAGGGGATTTCAAAAACTTTCAAAATTGTTTAGACCAAATTCATTACCTTCTACCTTGAATGGAGAAGGAGGAGATGGAGGATGACTATGGACTGTGGTTGAAGAAGTGACGTGCTGGGTTGTACTGTTCTTTCCGTAGGGGCTACTCAGCTGGTACTGTAACTTATAGCTCCAACAGGGTTTGGAGTTCCGTGTCAGCCAGGAACTGGGAGTCAATGCCTTACAAACTGAAAGATACTTTTGATTTCTGGTGTTGTATGGGATTTGCCTGGCCATGGTGTGGTAGTGGAAGGGCTACAGGGGTGGCTTCTATGAGAAGCTGCCAGAAGCTTCCTCTGTGTCCAGTAGAACCAATGCCAGCCGGCTCCAGGATGGACACACCACTGGCCAAGGCTGAGCCAATCAGGAGTAATAATAATACCTCTGTGATAACATAGTTAAGAAGGGGGAAAAAAAAGTAGTTGAGCAAATGAAAATGAAATTTAAAACTTATTTTACTTTTCATTATCCTGCTCTGATTCTGTTAGTAATAAATTTAATGAATATCCCCATTTTGAGTCTGTTTTGCCCATGACAATAATCAGTGAGTGATCTCTCCTGGTCCTTATCTCAGCTCATGAACCCTTCCTTGTATTGTCTCTCCTCTGCCCAGTTGCAAAGGGGAGTGAGAGAGTGACTTTGGTGTGTACCTGGCATCCAGCCAGGGTCAACCCACTACAGGTGTCTCCATGGTTTGATAGGCAGCTGAGTCCTGCTGTGAGCAGATATGAACAACCTCTTAAGTTTCCTTCTAAGTCCCATTCAATTCCACCCCATGATTTTAACGTTGTACATTCTGTAGTAGATAAATCTGCTGGAAAAAATAATTTGTCTTTCAAACTTACTATTCAGACCAAGATCTGTTAGAGTAAATTCACTGCCAAGGAAAGGTGATGAAAAGACCAGATTGTCACTGATTTAGAGAAGATTGTTACCAACTGTTATGGGTTGACCCTGGTTGACAGCTGAGTGTCCCCACAGCTGCTTGCTCAATCTTCCTCCTCCTCCAGCTTGACAGTTCATAAAGGAGAGCAAAACTTGTGGGTTGAGATAAAGACACTTTAATAAATGAAGGAAAGGGAGGGGGAAAGACCCAAGTGATGCCAAGGCAATCATTCACCACCTCTCAGAGCAGGGTCTAGCCAATCTCCAGCCACCTTGGAGGCCAATTACTCCTGCATGCCCCTTCTTCTAACACAGATTTTATTAAGAAGCATAACTTTATAGGGTATGGAATATTCCCTTGGCCAGTTTGGGTCCTAGCTGTGTCCTCTCACAACTTCCTGCTCAATCTGGGGGAAAGGATAGCACCATATGGGCTGCTAGGAAGGAAGTTAACTCCATCCTAGCCACACCGGGCACACCAAGTCATCATAACTTTTTAGATAAAATTCAACAAACTAGTTGTTTTCCATACTGTCTACACAAAGCTTGTTATTGAGGTTTGCTCTGTGTGTCATGAGCATTTTCTTAGTATTGATGTGTTTTCTGTAAAGTTATGTAAAGATTTGTTACTGCTGTTATACCCAGTGTGCTATACTGCCTAGCCACAAAGCAGTTTTTTCAGACTCTTTACTGAGTAATTTTGGTTTAGGACTGTGCACTTTGGGGGTTCAGAAAATATTTTTCTGTATGATGTTGCCATCAATCTCCTAAACTTCTTTTGATGTTTGTATTTTCTCTGTGTCATGTTGTCTTGATATTGCTGTATTTGAAAGGTTGTGTACTATGTGTGGCATTCTGTGGGGTTTTGATCCAGTTCTGTTTGACTTTCTAAATCAAAAGCAGAATGAAAATAGTCCTAAGGGCACAATTGCTAGCAGACAATCTAAGACCGCTTTGAGGCTCATACAGGATGCACTGAGTGCAGTTGCTCTGAAGTGACACCAGGCTGTGATGGCTCCTAAGGGCCACTTCACATCTGAAAATTTCTAGAATGAGGAGTGCTCTGGTTCCTACCATCAGTTTTGATCAATAAACTACTCATGTGGTGAACTATCCCAACCCCTGTTTCTCCTTACATCAGTCAGAAGCACAAGGAAGATGCCCACCTTAGAGCGAAGAAGATCAGGATGCAGAAATCCCTTTCAAACACAATTAGATCTATTTTAATTGCAAAGATGGTTTTTGTGCTTTTGTTCATGTCAAAGGATGGTTTTTAGATGACTATTTATAAGCAAAGATGGTTGGCCATCTCAGAATTGAATGATTTTACCTTCAATAATGACTGATATTATGACTTTAAACCGCGTTTTGCCAAAGTGGGAGGCCTCAATAGGTAGAAAATACCAACTTCTATGCTTGGAGTCAGTTTACATACCCAAAACTGTAGACTGATTTTGTCTGCAGGTATGTGTCAGACAGGTGTCATGTCTTTTTCTTCCCCCTCCCATCTCAGAATAAGAGAATAATATAGGTTGGAAAGGACATTTGGAGGTCATCTGGCTCAACACTCAGCTCAAAGCTACTTCTGAAGTGGCACAATTTTCCAACTCTGCTCGTTCAATGTCATGATTGTTGAGCACACCCGGGCTGGTTCACAAGTGATCTACCTCAGCTAAAGAAACTAGCTGTTAGGTTTCTACCATTGCTTAGAGCATTCGCATCTAAGTATAACCCCCCTGCACTTCTTGAGATTATTGGCATTAAAAGCTGTAAAACAGATATACCCCAAAATCTTTGGTGTCACCATCTTGTAGGATTAATTTTTCCAGCATCTAAACCCTAGTTTGGACATTGAATGTTGTTTGAACCTCTCTGGATGTTACTGCGACTACTTGTCTCTTCCACTCTCAAGGGTTTTTTTTTTTTTTTGGCTGCCAGACTGGGATGTCATAACAACTTTTGAGTTGATTCCTGAACTGTCATAGTTTACAATGCAGCTGTAATAAGGCTAAACAAAATATGTGGAAGCTATTTGTGAGACATGGGACATATTGAGGCAGTGATCCCAGCAGCTGATGCAGGTTAGTCAATGCTTGAGTGATCATGTTATTTACAGCCCATCAAACTAGCAGAAATGTTAAAGACAAATTCATAGGACATTATTAGACCATCCACTTCAGTGTTCCTTGAGCAATTTGCTTTGGTTTTTACCCCTGCCACTATGACTTAGTTGATAAGGGTAGGTGATTCTTTATACCACTATTTCTTTTCTTGTAGGAGACAGAATCAGGGGAAAGTAGGTAATGTGGCCACTATGTTCTTTAAAACATATCGGAAGCCTTTGATTTTGCTCGGTTAAATGCCTTATTGTTCATCTATACTTTGACTTTTGGTTGAGAAGGTAATATTTTCATAAATTGATTAAAAGACATTATCAGGTAGTTTAAGACTAATGTTTCATGTTTTGTAATAACTACACTTTAACAGGGAAAATACAAAGAGCTCAGATATGCTTGGCAGAGGCAGTTCTGTGTCAGGTGGAAGCAGCAGGAGACCAAACAGGAGAGAGCAGTGAGTCTGACAAGCTGTTCATTTGACTAAGGGAGTGGGCAATATGCCCTTGGCTTATTGTCAGGACTGAAAAGTTTCAGTCCTCTAAACCTGCCTGTAGAAGTATTACCCTTGTTTCTCCTTGACTGTATGCAGTAGGATAGACAGGAGCATCTCCTAATCTCATCACCACAACATTGCAAGAAATCAAAATGATGCATTTCCTGCCTAGTTTTAACTGGACAGCTACTTGTCTGCAGATACTGATTCTGGAAAGTGTTTATACTGTAGCTTTTCAGGAATGTGGTACTAAAAATAGCTCTTAACTGAATCTTCCAGTCAGTATCATATGGTACTAAATAATTTCAGTCAGTCCTGAACCTATATAAATTTCTAATAAAATTATTTCATTTAAAAAGTAATCTCAGAAAGTAAAACTGGAGACAACACTGAGCTTCCAAAAGAAAAGGAAAATGTGATAATTGCACACAGTTCAATGTTAAAAAATGTTAATACTAATTTAGGCATGATCAAATCCTTTCCACAGGACTCTGACAGTTTGAATTCCTTCTGTGAGAGATGAGTAATTTTCAGATAGACAGGATGAAAAAATTTTTTCACTGGTAGGCTGGTCAGGCATTGGAAGAGGTTGCCCAGGGAGGTGGTGGAGTCACCAACCCTGGAGGTGTTCAAGAGGCATCTGGATCTGGTGCTGGGTGATAGGGTTTAGTGGTTTAGGGATTACAGTGGTAGCGATGAGTTGACACTTCGACTGGGTGATCTTAAGGGTCTCTTCCAACCTTGATAATGCTATGACACTAAAATCTTATAGTAGGGGTAGTTTTTTACAGAGTAGACATACCATAGTTAGAACAAAGGAAAAGAGAAAGTAGAAGTTTAGGAGTGCAGAATGACTAAAGCCAACACGATGACTTTGTGGGGAGAATAAAGAACTGTAGAGAACATCTATGGATTATTTAAGATATCATCAGTGAAATTTAATGTCTGAACCAATACAGCAAGAAAGAAGAAAGAATCATTCTGCAACTAAACTACAATCCTGTGGGAAGGAGGGATAGCCTATTGACTGAAGTGGAAAAAGAAGTGGAAAAACTTTCAAGTAGGGTAAGGGGAGGGAAGAGAATTCAGTTCCTAGGTTCACCTTCCAAAGGATTCTGGATTTCAAACTTGCATCTCTCTGTGTGTTTTAAACAAAAAATTTAAGACATACAAATTTGACGAAGTCGCAGCTATAGGTTATATTTTTTTATGTTACCTGAACAATAAGCATAACCATTTTTTGTTTCCTTCATGGCATTTTTTTTGAGATTATGCATTTCAGAAGGTAAATGACATCTGGGATCTACACTCTGGGGGGCAGCAGATTTTCAGTGATGCCTGCAAGAATGATCTGATCATACATTTCAAAGTATGTAAGGGAGACTGATGCACTGATATCTAAGCAGAACTCTGGGGATCTCTGTCAAGTTCTACAGTTTGATAGATCTGTTTCTCATCAGTGACTTGATCTGTAACAAAAATACCTGTGTCCTGCTCCCTCCCCTGGGTGTATATACTCTGCCTCTTGGACAACCCCATAATGAGCTCCAGAAAATATGCTGCATAAGATAGTTTCAATGTTTCTGTGCCAGATGACACAGAGGAGCTGTCTGCTACAGACAATTAAGCAGTCATTATTGCCCCTTAGGAAAGTAACCATCTTTGATCCTTCTTCGCAGTCTTCAAAGAGTCTGTGACTGATTGCTTCATGCCCAGTGTTTTTCCAAGTCCTATCCAGAGAGTATGTAATTGTCATAGTTATAGTGGCTGGGACCAGTTTATCACTGTGTGGGTATAACTAGAACTGTGTATTCTATACCCTCTCTGCCATTTATCATGAACTGTTAATGATGCATTGTTTGCAACAGCTGCCCAGGACACACCTGACACCTCAGGCTATGAACTGGGTGCATGAGAAAACAGAGATAAGAGGGTTCCCTGTCTTCACACCAATGATTCAGGTGTGATAACTCCCCTCTGGGAATCATTAACACCTTCACACCCAGCCTGAGGGATCGTGTCTGCTAATGGACCATCAAGTAGATCCAGATATCCTGTGACTCACTGAGTAAATTGCCCATTGTGAAACCCCTCACCCTGTGGAAGGTACTGGGCGTTCCCATCTGAACCCAAGCATATATAAGCTTGGGGTTTGGGGACTTGGGGGACTCACTTGTCAGATCGAGAGGAGGACCAGAACCTCAACAGGACTGCTATTCTTGACCAGACTGCAACCACCAACCTTCTGGAAGGACAACAGCTTTTCCTTTTGCTTTGGACGCAGAGGGACCACGTGGTGCTCAGCACTGGGGCTGGTGAGCACCATTCTGTTTTGTGCCCCTGGGGGCTGGGTTGTACAACTGGGTTTTGTGGGCTAAAACCAATTTTCCTTTGTATCAGTGTATCTATTGTAATATTTTTATTAAATTGTAGTTCTGACTTCTAAACTCTTTTGAGTAGGGTTCATTTTTCCTGCCAGTTTACTTTTAAACCAGCACAGTAGTCTAGTAACAGCAGCCTCTATCATGAGAAATGGCTTGGTTGAACTCTCTTTCCAGGACACCCTGCTACAGCCCCAGATCAGTTCTCTATAAAGCTTTGATGGAAGGCTCTAAGACTTAGCTCGAATGGAGTCATCAAACTTTAATTAAGAGCCAATACTTCCCAGATTAACCCAGGTAGAAGAGATACTTAACTCAGATTACACCATGGACCGCCACAGGGATTGACGGGAGTGCTGAGTTCCCCTGATTGTCAGACTTACAGCATGCATGTGCTGATACTGCAGTATTATCAGTTCCTCTGAGAAAGAGGGGGTAAGTCCCAGGCCAAGTGTCTAAGATACATGACTGAGTCATATCTAGAGCTCTCTTGGCTTTCCCCACTACTGCAGATTTCTCCCAGGGACAGCTGTTTAGAGTGCTCCAAAGGGGACAAGGGAGTGCAGATCAGATCTGAGCGATGAAGACTGTCAGAGCTCCCCTGCTCAAGCTTACTGCCTAGTGTTTGAAAAATGTAGGTGTATTCCCAAGGTATGAGTCTATTAGGGTATATATTACTGGAACTATCATTGAATTACTGTCTTGAGTAGCTGCTGAAAGCTGAAAAAGGGTTTCCAAATGCATGATGTGATTCCAAAATAATTTTGTGATTCTGAACTAATTTGGATTGGTTTTACTCATTTCTGCAGCTTAAAGTTATGCCTCTTCTTACTTAACTTCCTGAGCAGGACAGAGAGATCCACTGCAGAAGCCTGAGGAAGAGCTCAAACGCAACTCATGTGACTTGCAGGCCCATCTCTGTTGAAAAGGTGTTGCTATTGAAAAAAACTATACGAGTGCTCTGTTATTCCTGGATTAATGAAACATTTCTGAAATGGCTAATATAACATAGTAGTTGCCATTGAATGCTCTAACTCAGTAACTGCTGTTGTGTCTAGTTCATAATTTCTCTTTTTCCCATATTATGGTTCTGCTTTAGGAATAGATGGCAGAGTGACCAGAGTAAGGCACTGCTGTGGTGCCTGCACAAAAGGACAAATAGCCCTTGAATCACACACCAGCCTTTCCATTTGATAATATATGTATAAATATATGGTAATATATATACATGAGACAGGGTTTTTTTTGTATTTGTAGCCTCCTTTTTAATCTGAGAGGTGGGCCAGCAACAGTGCTACATTTCTATTATTTATGAATCTAAGAGACATGTAATACTGTAAGGAAAGGAGGCTTGGCAGTGTTCTAAACCTCTGTGCTTCTTACCAGAAAGTTCATTATTTTCATCCTTTCTGAGATGAAAATTCTCAGTGGGGTAGTTAGAACAACAAACAAACACAACCTGCATTTGTATGTAGAGTAGAATGCAAGAAAAAGCTTTATTTCCTACTTCCACCTTCCAGCCATGAATATAAGATTTAAATCTCCAAAGTGCTATTTTTCTTAACAGTTGGAGAACATTAGGTTTTGTGGTAGAGTTCCATATTTCTTGGGGATTGTTACAATGACATTTTTCTTATACTTGGGAGAAGCCAAAACATTTATTCTACCTCAGCAAAAGGTTGGGTTTTTTTTTTTTCTTACAGACCTGCTGTGTGGGGAAATGTTTGAACATTGGGTATATCTTAACCATTTTGAAAGTGGAAAGTCTTTTGTTTATCTCAGCTGTTGTGGGCATGATCTTTGTGACCTGAATACTTACGGAAACCAGCACAGAACACAAAAATGGGAGAAAGGGCGAGGAACACTGCTGAAACTTATAAGGAAACCCAAGAAAATGCAGATATACATGTTAAGCAGAAGGTTTCACATATTTTATATTGTTACAGTTCTAGAAATGGAAGGATAACTTCACACTTTTTTTTCCCTGGTAATGAGCATGCATATAAAATCAGAGAGAGAAATATAGTATGAAAGCTTCTACTTACTGTGCATCAGAATTATTATTCTTGAGGCCAGTAACTTATTGTAGTGAATCAGGATGTCAACAACAAGCAGTTGTTCTGTAAGGCAAATAACAGGCTGTGGTTGCTCACACTTGTGCTTCATTTTCCCTCTTTCACCCACCTGCAATATCAGGGAGTGTGTGTGTAGCAACTACATAAAGCAAGTCAAATACTCTGAGGAAGTCTGGCTAACCTATTTGTATTGAGATAGTTTTAAAGGAAAGTGTGGGGTGTGCTACCAAGTTACTGTGATATAGGTGTGCTTGCCTAAACTTTCAGTGGGAGTGAGTGTTTATAACTGTGAAAAGGTTGGGATTCATCTTCACAATCACCTCTCTGACCCACTTAAGGTGCTCTATTATAACCACTTGATCTGTCAGGAAAATACTGCCATAGATCTAAAGGCTGCAGAGTTTTGAAGAAAGGTCAAAGTCTGGGTGATGTGCTGTTGGCCTTACTGGATTAAAACCAGTTTATGGCTGATCTGGACATTGGACCATTTGTCTCCAGCAAAGTCAGTGCACACTGAATGGTTGGATTGGTAGGAGGGGTTTGTGTGGAAAGTATTTAATGGGAAGAGGTGTACATATAGACCTGGCTGAAATTCATGTTCATGTGTACTCAGCATGTAAGGAATTGTTACTTAGGGGCACCAGGTGTTACACTCATCAATCAATCATGGCTAGGTTTCGCGAACGAAGATTTGGGAAGGGCTCTACCCACGCTTGCTGCAAGCGCGCTGATGGCTAAAGAGGCCGATGCGAGATAGGCAAGTCCGGTTGCAAAAGGCACAGCAGAAAGTCTCTATAGGCGGTGTTGGCGAGCCGCGGTTCTTTCTGCGTTGTCTTTTCTCCTCGAGACTGATTCTGCGTGCATTTTCAAAGGAATCAGCAGCGTTATGGATGGTGTGTCTCCACGCCTCCCGATTGGAGGCCAGAGTGGACCATAGATGGTAGTCAATATGGCCAAGGCTGAGGTATTATTTCATGGAGTCCTTGTGTCTCCTCTTTGGGGCTTCTCTCTTGCAGCAGCCAGTGGCAAGTGGCAAGCATGAGGTGTTATACTCAAAATCATGTTTAAGGGCAAAGAGGAAGCACACTTTTTATGTTATACACCAAGAATTTCTTGTTACTATAGCTGAAATGTGAAGATTCTCTTACCTGTTAATACAGATCTAACTGCTACAGAAAAAAGAAAACAGTGCAGTGAAAATTTTATACATACTACTGGGATTCTACTTCTATTACTGCTTGCCTTTCTGTGGCTTCCCTGGGTCTGAAGGCCGCCAGTTTCATTCTGGGATATATGGGGGGTGTTAAAGCAAGTTGCCAGCATGTGGAGTGCTTCACTGGGACAAATCTGACATTCCTGTGGATGGCTTCTTCCTCCTTGCCCCAGGACTCACATGGGATCATTTTTTGTTTGCTAACAAGGTTTTACACCCTTGATCTTTCTTCATTGGTCTGCAGCTCTGCTACAGCCAAATTTACTGTCCATATGGTGACAACTGTCTGGGTTAGATACTTTATCCTCTGTGTTACCCCTTTTGTTCCAGTGTTTTGCAGCTTCAGGTCTGCGTTTCTTTACCCAAATATGGGTGAGGCATTCACAGCCATGGAGCCTCCAATGTCAAGGCTGTGTGCTGGGTCGCATGGCTATATTCCGTGTTGCCCTCCATGTCCCCACTCCCGGTCACATGGGTAGTTTAGGAAAGGTGGTCTGAAGGTGCTGTGTGCTTTCTCTGGTAAGGGTTCGTAAGGGCTGTTTTAGAGATTAACCTGTCCACTTGCTGTGGTGGACCAGGTTCCCCCCAGAGTGCTGGGTAACATTTCACAGAATGGCAGAATCGATTAGGTTGGAAGAGACCTCTGGCATCATCGAGCCTAACCTGCGACCTAACAACACAATGTCAACCACGAGGGCACTGAGTGCCATGTCCAGGGACGGTGAGCCCACCACCCCTCCGGGCAGCCCATTCCAGTGGGTGGTTAAGGAGAGTTAATGGCTAGGAAGAGCTGATCTTACTGGGATTATTTAGGGGTGGACATTTAACCCCTAGCGCTGGGCGCGGCTGGTGTCCCCCGTGAGGGGAGGCCGGGATGAGGCCCCGGGGAGAGGTAACGCTGTTTCTCCCGCCGCCGCNGGAGGCCGCTGGCCCGCGCTCCTGCGGCAGAGGCGGGCAGGCGGGCGCCCCGCGAGGCTCATCGGCCCCTGCCAGGATGTGTGGGGAGCGCGGCTGCAGCCGCTGGCTGCTCTTCGCTGCCTGCGCCCACCTCCTCCTCCTGCCGCCGCTCC
>VWZG01009480.1:413000-493374 GCA_013396735.1 Grallaria varia
GTGAAGGGAGGAGGCGCGGGACGCTCGGCCCTTCCTCGGGGGCGATGAGCGGGAGGAGGGCGCGGAGAGCCCGCAGGGGCGCCCGAGCCGCCGCTTCCCGCTCCGTCCCGCCCCGCGCGGGGTAGGCGGGAGGGAGAGCCGAGGTGTCCCTGCTTCCCCCGAAGTTTGTTGGGAAGCCGGGCTGGAACGCGGCCGGGGCAGCGCGGGGTCCCTGCGCGGGGGCAGCGCCGGGAGCGCATCCCGCACTGAGGGGGGGCGTGCGGGCATGGGGCGATGCGGGCAGGGGACACCCCGCGCCGCGGGAATCGGCCCCTCAGGTCGGGACCGCCTTGGTGGAGCAGCCCGGCGAGCCCATCGCGCCGCTGTGGTGCTCGCGTTGGGGTGCACGGGGTGCTTTGCTGCGGGCGGGTGGGAAGGTAAAACCACCTAAAACGGCAGCCGAGAGGGAAGCGAAGTGCTACAGTGCTTTAGAGAGGTTTTTAGTGTGTCTGGTGAGATGGGAGAAGATTAAAGCAGAAGGATTAGTAGTATGGGTTGCCGTTGGGTTGCTGCAGGTTCCTGGAGTTGGGAGCTGTTGCCGTGAGTGTAAGAGATGGAAATAAGTGTTTGTATCTGCTCTGTTTCTCATTATTTCTTTTCCGGAATCTTTCAGTCGCTGTCAGCGTAGGCTTGTCGGTTTCTTGTGAGCCTTTGGATTTGTTTCTCCTCCGCTGCTTGTGGACCAAAATCACGCAGGGGAAACCTGGCACTAATAAATCCAATTTTCATCAAAGTAAAATTGGTATTTTGGTGTTTCTTTTGCAAAACACTTTTCCTTTCACTGACACAACTTGGTTTTTGGAGGAGTCCTGATGCTCTGCAACTCTTCCTAAAGCCGCATTTCATTCTTTCCATGATGAATAGTGTTGCTCCAGTGCTTCAGCAAGGTACTGTAGCACTTGTAACCTCAGATTGTAATCACAGTCAGAGAATGGCAGCTTCATTTTTCCTCTGTGTGTATGTGTATTTATTCTGTATGCATACATGCAGCTAAAAGGCAGAAATGGAAACACTTGTGTTCTTCTTTAGTAGGTCTCAATTAATGCATGTGTGGAATTTGTTCACCAGAAGCTTATTGCAGTATCGTGGTTTTTTTTAGTTTTTGTTAAATATCCTTTTACATTAAAGAGTTCATCCTTTCCTGAATAAGATATGCTTTTGAGATGGCCTGGATAGTAAGTTTGCAAAACAGTCAGCTTTGTTCTTGGAAAACAGAAATAATTTGGATTGCCTTTCACAGAAGCAAACAGCTTGTCTGTTGGTAGTTAAGTAATTTCATAAATTCCAGCTTGCAGGTGGCAGCTTATAGAATGGGGAAATGTGTTCAGCTGATTTTGTATGGTCTAACTTCTAGACAATCAGAAGAGATAATGATGATGCTTTTTCTTCTAATGTTTTTCATTCCTTGCCTTTTACAAAGGTAGTGGAGTGCACAGCACTCGTTTAGACATTTCAGTGGTTCAGCTGCCCTCTTCCCATATGTGTAAAGAAATATAATTAGTTGCTTTTATTTTATGAGAATCTTCAGATGCTGTAAATTTGCTTGCATCACCCCCTCTTCTTCCTCCTTCCTCCTGCTCTCTCACCATTTTTTGTTGATAGATCTGTAAGTCTGCATTCTTACCTGGCTTGACCAGAGTCTTTGATGCTGATAGGGTAGCAACAAGGAAGAAATACTATAAAAGCTTGCATGTAAATACATAAAACTATTTTATATTGCTTGTTAGTGCTAACAGGCTGTCTCATCATGCATCATAATGTCTCTTTGACTGACAGCATCAGTGCAGATTTTCTCTGGAATCATGTAAATCCATAGAATCTTATATTTGAAAACTTGAGAGGTAGAGGAAACCCAGCCAACTCCCAACCAAGATAAAAACAGTCCTTTTATTAAATTATTGTTAGAAGTGTAAAGAAATTCTGTGTTAAATGTTTTGTCTGCAGTGTACAGCACAATCGCTGGCGTCATTGTTTGTAGTGGTCATTACTAGTCCTAGCTTTGCCATACATTAAGTCATAGAATTGTAACTTTTTTTGTAGCTCATTTAAACTGACCCAGGGCCCAGTGAGGTGGCTGCAATGACTGGATCAGTCAGCCTTGAATCAGACTGTAAAAGAGGAAGATAAGCAGTGTTGCCTTTGTCTTTGCCTGGATTTGCCTGTGAAAATGAAAGAGTTAACTCCTCAGTTTTTAGTATCCTTTGCACTTTGAGGGCATATAACTGTAAATGTTCGGAAATTGTTTATGCTTGAAAGGGTAGTACTAAAGAAAAGATTGTTTCTATATTTAAAATGTGTATTATGTCACTGTATATATTCATACAGTTTGTTGTATTTTAACACTGCAGTATTTGCATCCATTTTTCTAATAGTTTGTTGGCACATATTCCTGCAGTTCCACTGCTGAACAATGAAAATAAGTGATTGAGTTTTACTTTCTAGTGTAGCAAGCAAGTCTTCTCATCAAAATTTTAATAGAAATAATGGAACACTTGACAAAAATAATTAGGAATTGAAGGTGCTTACATTACATTCTCAGATGACATTTCCAGGTTTTGAATGGATAAAAAAAATGTTGTCTAGCTGTACCAGTGAATTTTAGTCCTGTTCTCAAAAGAAATAAAGATAAGATTGAGGATAATAAAGATCTTTAAAGCCTTTTTAAAATTTTTTTCCTTTTCTTATCCTCAGTTCTTGGACATCTAGCGAACGGGACGGGGGGGCTAGCAATTGACAGGATCAGCTTCTGTCTGCATGTGCCCAAGGAAATGATATTAACGCACAAAGTGTGTTAACAATCTTCAGAGTATACAATGCGTTAAATAATGAAGTGACAAATACAAAATTACAGGTTGTGTTTAAGGTGGTGCCTTGCCTTTTTTTTTTTTTTGCTTTAGAAAGCTTTGTTTGTGAGAAATCATGCAATTAATCACTCAGGCCTTTTGGTTGCTGTGATGTCTATACAGCTTGAACTTTTACCACCAATTAAGTTTTGTCTGACAATATATTTTCTTGTTGTTCTGCAGCAAGTCAGTGGTCCACCTGAGATATGCTTGCATTGTATCAGAAAACATAAAGGGACCATAGGAAATTCTGAATTTAGCAAAAATACCTCTAGCTCTAGAGATTGATCTGAGTTTTAGGGAGTTATGCTGAAAGAAGTATGTTGCAGTTGTCTGAATTAATAATGATGTTTGTGTGAAAAGTTACTGTTTTGTCTTTGTAGCATCTCATAGCTCCTAGACATAGGTCATCCTTCTTTGTGCATGTGGAATTTGCTCGCAACAAAGAAATATCCTTGCCACAGGGAGTTTATGGTTTCTACCTGTGTCGTACAACTGACCTAGTCATAAGCTTCATATGTACTTAGAATTTTTCTATCAGTGGTCTGCTCCTGGGCACACCTTTTTTGGAAACCTCTTGGGAGTAAAATGCATGTGGATGAATTAACCTTGGAGATGTCGACTTGTGCCCAGGCACTGTATTTTCTACTTGTCCTGTTGTCCCTTTGTTGAAATGTTGTAAGCCAGCTAAATTTACATGTTCTTCTGCTGCCCTTTTCCCAGTAAATCCTTAGAAGAGGATATTTGTTTCCAGTCTGAGAGTTCAGGTTGTTAGCCAGAAGAGTATCAGCCACAGTTTACTTCTGAAGACTGCTTCATTCATATCAAATTATATGTGAATAACGGATTTGCTAATAAGGTAATAGACTGTTGATAAGATAAATTCACACAATCTGTGTGAGTTAAGAGCTTGATTACTGTTAGGTGAAGACTCTTGAGGCTTTTTTTTTTTTGTGATGTCTTCAGGGGTCTACTAGTCTGTTTTGTGAATAGTTCTTCAGTACTTTAAAAATAGTCTGAACAGTTCTTGTCTTATTAAAATGTATTAGCTGGAAAAAGTCTTCCTGATATATTTAATGAAAAAAATACCAAGTCATTTTAATGTGTTTATTTGTTGGAAAGGAAGTGGATGCTGCATTTTTGAAATCCCAGGGATTAAGAATAATGGTAGAGAGAGAGACTGTAGCATTCATTACAGGTATGGGTTTGTTGACTGAATTGTGTGAGTATTGAAGTTGCATTGTGTGTCTGGGCAGCTGCAACAAAAGTAATTTTTGACCATGGTCCTTTACAATAAAGGTGGCTAGTTATGGGAGATGGTCTAAGAGAGCTGGTTTGGTGTTTCAAGATTTGTCTCCTACAAACTCAAGAATGATCCATCCCCACATGCAGGAAGGCAAGTCAAGATGGCAGGAGGCCCACATGCATGAACAAGAAGCTCCTGGCAAAACTCATACATAAAAAGGAAGCACACAAGAGATGGAAATTTGAAGACACTGTCTGAGGGTGCAGACATACCATTACAAAAGCCAGAGTCCACCTGGATTTGAATCTGGTGAGGGATTTGACTTGTGAAAAGCAAGAAAAAGGGCTTCTGGAGGTGTATCAGCAAAAGGGAGACTAGGGAAAATATGGGGAGAAGGTCTTGATTAAAAGAAGGACATGGAAGTGGGTGAGGAACTTGGAACTTTCTTTGCCTTGATTTGTACTGTTAAGACCCACTTTCAGCAATCCCAGGCCCCTGAAAGTCATGGGAAAGTTTGGAGCAAGGAAGAATTACTCTCACTGGAGGAGGACCAGTTTAGGAAACGTTTAAACAAACAGGACATACAGGAGTTCGCAGGACCTGATGGGAGGCACACATGAAAGCTGGTGGAGTTTGATGATGTCAGTGCAAGGTTACTTTTGATAGTCTTTGTAAGGTTATGGTGGCTGAGGGACATTGCTCAAGAAAGCAAATATCACTACTGTCTTCAAGGAGGGCAAGGAAGAGAATCTGGGGAAACTATAGGTTGGCCAGTGTTGCCTCAGTCCGTGGGAAGGTGATGGAGCAAATAATCCTGGGTATCATTGCCAAACTAGAAAGGACAAGATAAGTGTATAAAGGACAAGAGGGTGATTGGAAGAAGTCACTGTGTTTTTATGAATGGGAAGTCATGCTTGACCAACCCAACAGACTTACGTGGTGAGATGACTGCCTTCATGAATGTGGGGAAAGTAGTGGATGTTGTTTGTCCCAACTTTAGCAAGGAGTTTGAGTTCAGTGCTGTCTCCTATAATGTCATACACAAACTGATGAAGTGTGAGCTATGTATGTGGACAGTGAGGTGGATAGAAAGCTGTCTGACTTGCTGGGCTTGTGGGCTCTGATCTGTGGTGTGATGGCTCCACTAGTGTTTAACCTCTTCATTAATGATCTCCTCAGTGTGATAAAGGACACCCTCAGCTAATTTGCAGAGGATACAAAGTGGACTGGAAGGATTGATGCACCAACTGCTTGTGCTGCTATTCAAGGAGACCTCAGTAGGCTGGAGAAGTGGGCAAGTAGGAAACTTGGGAAACTGAGCTCAATAAAGGGAAATAGCAAGTCCTGCCTCTGGCAAGGAGGTGCCCCGTGCACCATTGCATATTGGGTCATGTGGTGTGGAAAACAGCTTTGCAGAGAAGGACCTGAGAGTCCTCATTTGCAACTAACATCATGAACTAGCAAGGTGCCAAGGTGTGGCAAAGATGGCCAGCAGCCCTGTGAGCTGCACTGGGAAGAGTGTTGGCAGCAGGACAAGGGAGGTGGTCCTTCCTGTCTGCTCAGCACTGGTGAGACACATCTAGGATGCTGTGTCCTGGTCTGGGCTCTCCAGTATGAGAGAGAGATGGATGCACTGGAGTGAGCCCAGCAAAGGAACATGAAGATCATTGATGGATTGGAACACCACACAGATGAGGAGAGGCTGAAGGTGCTGGCGATGTTTAGCCTGAAGAAAAGAAGGTTCAGAGAGGATCTTACCAATACTTGTAAAAGCCTGATGGGAAGCAGTAAAGAAGACCGAGCCAGATTCTGGTGCTTAACAGTACATGAGGTAGTTTGCACAAACTGAAATACAGGAAATTTCATTTGAACGTACTTTTTTGTTTGGGGTGAATTTTTTATATTTTTTACTCTAAGAATGATTGAACACTGGAAAATGTTGCTCAGTTTATGAAGTGTCTGTCCTAGAAAATGCTCCAAACCTGATTAGACAAGTTCCTGAGAATCCAGCTCTGAGGGTTTGCACTAGGTGACCATTAGGGATCCTTTCAAACCTTAGCAATTCTGTGGTTCTCTAACACCAAGATGAAGTAGGTTGTTTAAATAATTCCCTGAAGAGCTTTATCTGTGCTCTCAAGTGTGAAATAAGTTTTTTTTTTCCCCCAGGTGATCCAATTATTGTTTGATTTGTTTCAAAGATCACATGCATTAATATTTTATAAAGCTTAGAAACAGTGTGGCATGGGTTATTGAATGCACTATGGTGAGAGATGCACCATTTCTTGTCAGTCACAGTTGTTTCAGGTTTCATGTGTCATTCCTCAGGTGCAAATTAAAAACTGAAAGTCATGAAAATTATGCTTGTATTCAGTTTTGTGAGTAAGGTTGTATTCACTTTTGTGACTTTCTGAGGTGATACTTCTTCAGTGTCATAGCGTGTTTCATTATTCCCAGAATAAGCATGTTTTTTGTTGGTCTTGTGATTAGGATTGTGTAAAGTAGGAGATGCGGATCTGGTTTGTGTAGGGGAAAGGATTCTTTGTCTGGATCTGTAAGGGCTGTTATGTTGGTAAAGAAGGAGGAAAATGACCAGAACATGCTGTTGGGAAGGGGTATAATAGGCAGATTGAGGCATTCTCTGTGCACATTCACACTAGAAGCAATCCTCTTGAAACTGTTTTCCATACGAGTTTTTAAGAAAACTATCAATTTGACCATGATGTATCTTGAATTCCTTCCAAATTATAAAAAATTTCTTTCATTTGCATCTCTTCAGTACATTTAAGAAAAAAAAATTCTTACCAAGAATCTTAGCAAGGCTTTCTGATACTAAATGGAACTACTTTTATAAATGAGCAAACTGAGACAAATTGATTAAGTGACTACATCAACAAGACAAAAAAACCCAAACACCACCAGAACCTTTTTTATGATTATTTTTCTAATACAAACTAGAAGTGTATGCATAGGGGGGTGTCACTATAAAGGGTTTAAGATAATGCTGTGTCTGTGCAGATTACCTCTCTGGGCATCTCTGTTCTTTTTGTAATTATTTATTTGGAGCTCATACATTAACAAGTTTGACTGTTGTTCAGAGATGGCATTCAAAGTCTATGATAGCCGTCTTTATGCTTGATAGAGATTTTTCTCAGTTGCTGTCAGTTTCTGTAGCTTCAGCTGAAGCTTTGGTAATCCAAATTTTAACCTGAAGACACAGTGGAGTGCAGGTCTCCCAAGTGGTAGCACATTATGCTGTTACCATTTGAACTACTGGATTGAACAGATTTTCTTTTTAAAGGGATTTATTTGCCTTGAAGCCAAGATGAATTGGCTTCACACCAAAAAAATTATTCAGCAGTGCACAGGAATTGTCGGACAGCAAATGTATAAATTCCATTAAGAACAGACAGTGTCATGTTCAGAAAGATTATTACTAGTATAGTAGGATTTAATGTAAAAATATACCTTAATGTTGGTGTGGGGTTTTTTTTTTGCTGAAGAGCTTTGTCAGTTGTGGAAGTGAGCTCCCATAATATGAAACAAGTCTGCTTTTTCTTTCAGCTTTTGCTCTGAGTGTAGTTTTTGAAGGTGCAGAAGATAAGACTGAACTACCAGTGCTGCAGGTAATAAATTTTAATTGCTATAGCAGGAACATTTTACAGACATTATAGAATAAGTCAGAAGAGACCAGAGCAGAAAGCATAATATTGGTAACATTGGTTATGTTGATCATTGACGTCGGTGCTACTCACATCATATCTTTCTGTTCAGTGTGGCATATAAGAGATAAATTGTTGCTGTTACTGCTGTTGAGAAAAGTTTTGACACATATAACCTTTATTATTTCAGAGACAAGTTTTCCTTTCTTCTTGTTTTTTTATATATATATAAAATACATTGAGAAGGAAATGGCTGCCTCTGCTAAATTAGCATTATTACATATTACTACTCTAGTCACGGCTCAAGTAAAGCTTGCATATGAAATTTCAAATCAACAGATTAGAAGAGCTGATGGTCAGAGCTAGCCTGAGCTTTAAATAGTGTAACGGGTGTTAGATGTGTATGCATGTACATCCTTTAACGGACCTCTGTCACCCATTTTGTTATTGTATGTATTTGTAACAGATATTTGTGTATGTATAAAAGAAATTTTAGGGAAGTAAAAGTACTGGAATGAATTGAGTTAGAATCTATAGCTGCCATTTAGATCTAGTGATCTCACATGAAATGCAATAGTCAGAGTATAGTCAGAGGTAAGCATTTCTAAATAATTTATGGTTTTGATGATGGTTGCTGTATCTACAGGAATTTTCCTAAACGAAAAAGATCCTCACTGCAAACTGCTGATCTGTTGCAGTGTGTCTGGGAGACTTGGTAATCTCATTCTGTTGTCACTACTTACAAGTCGCTGTTTCTTAAATTCAATTACTGTCTCAATCCAGATGTTTGTTATCATTCTTATATAGGATATAATTTGAGACTTTCCTAATATTTTAGAGTTTCGCGGCTTTCCATCAGATGAAGTCGGAGGTGCCTCCTAGAACTCTTCAGGCCAAATATCTTTTTTATTTCTGCCTTTTTATTTTTTTTCAATAACATTAACAGGGCCGTAACTGGCAATAATTGTTTTGGTTTGTGTTTTAATGAAAGTAATCATAAAATATGGCTTGTCTTCCCACTGTGTACCACAAAACACACAGTTTTTTGTTTGCACAGAAAATGAATCTTCTTAAGTTGTTTCTGATACAGGTTAGTTTAGAATATAAACTTACTGTGCAATATAATAGCAGTGCTGTGTATAGTCATCAAAATAACTTAATCTTATAAGAAATTTTTTAAACTTTATTGGCCCAGTCAGCAAAAAAAGGGTCATGAGAATTAATGCAATGCAGTAATTTTTGAAAAGGTTTTACAGATAACTGCCAAGGACATTAGAGCTTATGCCTTTCAGTGCAAAAGTCAGATCTGTGCAGAAGAGAGATCATCTGATGTAAGTAGGGCTAAAAGATTTACATATATCTGATACTAAAAAAAAAAAAAAAGAGGGGACTAAGTATCTATAAACAGAAATTATCTCAAGGGTAGGAAAACTATATACGAGCTTATAACTGAGGAGTGCCTTGTATGGCATTTCTATCTGAAAGTCTTAAAGCTCAAACCAAGATAAATCCTACAACATTCTTATGTAGTGAATTTTACATGTGGAGAAACCAAAGCACTGGGGTGCTGTCACTTCCTGTAATTTTTGTAGGAAGTGCAAAGCTCCTTCTCTGGTCCTGTCTCTCTTAAGCAATATAGTTCCACCCAACCTCTGTTATTTAGAAGGAATTAAACATGCTTCTAAGATATTTTTATGTGTGTGTGCGCCTGGTTTCCTGGTTAGTGATGCAAATGCAGTGTCTTTCTGCAAATGCAGTCTTCCTCAGACTGGTAAAATTCTGTCCCAAAGTTGTGTGATACCTGAGTAAATTTCAGTGAAGTCATGTTATGTACCACAACTTTTCAATATTTATTTGTTTTGATGTAAATTGCTTTTGAGTCTTCCTTCAAGAATTGTGTTTCCGTAGAAGCGTGATAGTGGATGAAATGAATAAGAGTGTGTTGGGGTTTTTTTACACACTGAACAGGTGTGTTTGCTTTGTAGAATTCCATATTCCAAACTTAGTGCTCAGGAGATACATAATAAAAAAAAAGAGAGACATTGCTACTATTTATTTAAAGAGGTCTGATATAAATTGAGTTATGGAAAAGCCTTCTCTCTTTTTTGTTTTTCTTTTTTATTCTGATTGTATTTTTGGAGTAATAATGTGAAGGCATGTAGGATATCTGTTAGAGTTCTTAATGAAAAGAAACTTTTTACTTTATTTTTCCTAGTAGGTTTTTGAGTTAAAACCTCTGTGTTTACATTAATAATCTGCTGAATGCTTTGACTGCCAGTATTTTTCTGTAGAAATATTTGAGGTTTTGCATGTATTCTTACTTGAGTTTTTTACCTCCTTTCTTCTAGAAGTCTGAAGAAAGTAGAACAATTAGTAAAGTAAGCAAAGGTAAGTGCTGTATAATCTGTTTTCACTTGTGGCTGCCTTTTTAGTATAAATAAAATACTGTTGCAGTTTGTAAAGTGACTGTCAACAGTGCCTAAATGCTCAATCAGCATTATTAGTTAATTGCTGATTCACAAATACCTTTTTTTTACTTTGTCTCCTGCAGTTTGTATAGTTAAGTCTTTTCAAACATGTGCATTTCCACTGTGAAATTGATGAATTACTTTTTGTAGTACACTGTATTTTAAGGAAAAATTTTATGTTACCTAGTAGCTGTTCTTGTAACAGTTTAGCATGAAACTGAATTTTTACTGTTCTGCTAGGCTCTCATGGTACTTGTAATAACTAGAGTTATCATAAATTACTTGTAACAAATTATAATAACTTTGTAATATCTAGAAGCAAGTATTTAAGAAGCATTTAAAACAATAGGTAAAATAGTGCTAAAATTTTTTGCTGTTGGACATGCATGATAATGAGAATAAAACGTATGCAAAGTTCTGCCTTTTCTGAAGACAAGTCTGATGTCCTTCTGGCAAAAAGTTAGCAAACCTGAGATAAGGACTTGCATTCTCTGCACTGTACCTTGGACTTCTCACTCTGCTAAACACTCAGAATTCGCTTCTTTTTCTAAATTATGTTTCTGTTGTAGTAGTTTCTGAGTGGTTGTGAGTTCATTCTGATATTAAAGCTGAATACCAGGAAGATTTAGCATGCTTTTAGTGGAGTTATTAGCACATCTTTGAATGGTGTTGAGAAGATCTGTTATTTGTTTGTCCTTTTTTTTTTTTTTTAAATAAATTGCAAGCTCTGTCTCTAACACAGATAACACAGCTTTGGTGGAAAATAGTAATTTAGTGACTTGACCCATTTTACCATTGAAAGGTCAGCCTGTCTGTAGAAACTTTACCACTCTTTTCCCTGTTCACCCATCCCTATCTGATGTCAAACAAAATCTGTTTCCTCTTTGTGTTATTTCATCCCTTTCTGTGCAATCTCCTAGCACAGCCAGGAGCTGGGTGTTGCTTTTACCACTCCCAACAGAGATGCTGTGTCTCACTTCATAGGACACCCAGGGAGACCTCAACAGACTTTTACTTTTGACAACACTCAGTTTTCCTAAGTTTAGTATAATCTTATTACTTTGGAAAGTTATCTTTATGAGTGTTACAATGGTACATTAGTGATGTAACTAGCATCTGACATCTATTGATTGTTTTAGTAGGTGATCACTTTAAAAGAGACAAAAGTATTTTATGCTGCAGGTAGCAAAATTTAGAAACTTGCTGCCACAGGATTGTGGAAGCACACCATAGAAGCAGTTTTGAGAGGGGACAAGTCCGTAAATGTATGGTAGGATAAATAGACAGCAATGTAATGTGTCTTCTGACATTTCTGAATACAATAGTTGTTAATGCTGTTAGAGGATGAGGAATACTGTCCTATTCCTTCTGTTAAAAACAGTACACTGGACTAGGTGGGCTATTGGTCTGATACAATACATAATTTTTTGTGTTCTGTCTTTTTGGTTTGGTTTTTTTAGAGATTCCGTCCTTAAAGAATTATGTCTTTCAGGTCTCTTTTAACCCATTTCTATAGGTAAAATTGTGGAAGGGCTTCAAACAGAGGATGTAGTTCTTGATGGTTCTTAGCTTCTCTGATTTTTCATTCTTCTCTTTTCAAGTATTACATACACATCAGTAGCTCTTTCGAGATAGATATTAATCCTTCAAGAGACTTCATCCTTTGTTTTGATTGATAGACTTTTTCAACTTGAGAAACAAATTAGATGTTTAAAATTAGACCTATTTTCTGTTGGCATTTTAATACACTGAATGTCTTTTTATTAACTGTTTTAAACTCCCTATAGCACAGGAAACTATTTCCATTGGAAACTATTTCCAAGCAGTAACATCAAAGTAGATGTTATCTTACTCCTGGAAAGTATTTTATTGTGGAATGTCACAACTGTTGTTAAATGTAAATGAAACTGAGTGTAATTCAGGTATTTCCATATCTGTAAATATACTGATACTAAAACAGTACTGTAAACAATGTGTTTACTTTTTATCTCTGGGGATGTTTTTGGTGTTGTGCATGTAGATTTAGCCCTTTGACTCTCATTAGCATCAATGAAGTGTAGTTTCAATTTTTGCAGTGATTTTAATTTTTGCACAGGAAATCTAACAAAGATCTTGCTAAACAACAAATAATTGCTGTTCAGAAGTTTTCATTATGCATATGTTTTTAAAACCTTTTTTTATGTGGTTCAGAGCATGGACACTGTTGATTCCTACATCATGGGGAAAATGAGAAATTAAAACAGATATCTAAATGAATGATTATGCCATCTCTACAATATATCACCAGAAACCTCAGACCATTTGACAGTTTCAGAGATTGTCTTGGTGAATAAGCTAATAAATTAAGGGAAAATAATATCAAGGGAAAAGTAGAAAAACATTTAACTGCAGCTTTGAGTTGTCATAGGTCTAAAGTAACAAGTAACTGTTCAGAGGAGCAAAGCAATGTAATTGTTCCTCAGATCTTGGACACAACAGTCTTCTCATAATCTTAGTGAAGATATTTGTGGTTAATGCTCTTTTCATTTCCACCATTTTTCTTGTGATCCTTCTTCATTGCTCAGTTTTGTTCTTTTTCCTTGTGATTACTTATTTCCTTTTTTCCTTTTTTCCATGGTTCTTCACTCATCCCACTCTATTTACCAAGTTAGCATATAATTTTTTTGTGTGTGAACTTTCTTCCTTCTCCACATTTTTTGACGTTCTGTACAGATTCTATGGGATATTAATTTCTTTCCTTTTGGTACTGTCTCAAGTTATATTCTGAGTTACCTCATCTGTACCCTTTCTGCATAGTATCTGTAAAGTTCAGCCTTTTCTGGCCAAACAAACAGAAGCTGCAGTATCATGTAGTTCTCATCTTACACGCTGTTTGATACTTAGTTATGATCTTGGCTGGATTATACAGCATAGATCAAACTTGTTAAGAATTCTGGAAAGCTCCTCTTTCCACTTCCCATCATCTCATCCTTTGTTGTCCTCTGCTGCTGTCTGCTTCTAAATGAGACCATATCTGGCTGCTTTTCTTAGCTTTCTAAGTGTTGAGGGACTATTCTATCTACTGTCATCAAGAAAATATGGCTGCCTACTTCATCACCCACTTGTATTTTTTAATAAGCACTTTTTATTTAATCCATAAATGTTTGCAAAGCTATTTCATTATTTTCTTTTAAATTTCTCCATGAGTTTATTGCACTTCCATTGCATTTATAGTTCTTAACTACGATGCCTTTAAATTGCCTCATTCTTCTCATGCGCGTATCTCTCCATCTAATGTTTGTTTCTGGGTAGGATTTTAAAGGTTTTTTTGGGAAACATCTTTTCTGTTTCATGTTCGTGCATTGCCTAGTGAGGGGAGATGCTGGTCTATGACTAACACCTTTTGACTCTGGTAATAAAGAGTGCTGGTGTATTGAAGAAAAAGCAACTTCATGAATGTGGCTACTGTTCACTGTGGGCATGTAAGATCTATGGCACATTGTCTAGTCAAGCCTTGCTTTTTATAAGTTAATCCTGAAAAGGGCAGTTTTTGATGTCTATGTGTGTTAAACTATGCCTTTTTATTATTTCATTAAGTGTTTTTATAATTGAAGAGATGACTTGCTGTGTAATAGATTCCCCCACGCATCTGGGTTCTCACTAGCTTTGGAGCAAAATAGTAAATAACTTCCTTTGTCTTTAAATCTTTTCTTGTTTACAGAATTAAAAGAAATTGTATTTGTCATCCAGAGTCAAAGTAATTATTTTCATTCCAAGAGAGCAGAAAATCTAAAAAGAGATATTTTAAAACAGGCTGCAGACCTTGGAAAGGTACGTTGAGATAATATAAAGTACATGTTGTTGTATATGTTGTTGTTACATTTTACTAAAAATGCTAGGGTTTGTTGTGCCTTTTTTGAAATTAATTTTATTTCTTTTGCTAGTTGTCTTCTGTATGCTTATAAGAAAACTATTTCAGTGGGTATATACTGATTGTATGATGTGATTTATCCCTAAATATTTTTAATTTCAACTATCAACCTTTTTGTATAACAGCTGGTTTTGTCTGAATGGCATTTGATGCAAAAGTGATAAGACTTTGAAGAATACATTTTTCCAATATGACTATAGAGTGTTTAAAAAAGATTACTAAAAAAGGATGCATTCTTCATGTAGCGAAAAGCTTAATTTAAGTATGCTCTAATGTGGATTTTGTCAGAATTTCATTGCAGAACTGTGACACTGTGGTAGTAGAGGAGACATGTATGTGGACATTAAAATCCTATTATCAGATTCCCTACTGCCTACAGCAATAGTCTTCCACACCTCTCTTGCCTGTGTCCTTCCATGATTTAGTACCTTCCCTAACTCTGCCTTGTTGCTCTGCCACTCCACTGCAGACTGTGCACACTGCCCTTCCCCTGCTGGGTGACCTCCTCGGTCATGCTGGCCTGGGAGCTGCATGTGGTACTTAACACTTGATTTGAAAATTTTTTTCTAAAGCTTTAGCCTAGAGAGAAGAGGTTTTTAACAAACTTATATCGAAAGCTCCGTATGTTTAAACAATACCTTTTTTTATTCTATCTTTAATAAAATGAAGAAGACTTTAAGAGTGGCATACAGCCCCTGATGTGAAATAGCTTGCTGTGAGGTTATTTGACCTATTTTTCATTTTCACATTTTTTGCTGTAAAAGAAGTGGTGTGTCTTATGTGTCTTAGTCTTAGAGTGCCTGAATCAGATTGCTGGATGTTTTAGGCTTCATTTATCCATGCTTATCAAACCTGTTGTAATTAAATCCATTCTAAATGCAGTTTTTAATTCCTTAATGAAATCAGTCATGTGAACAGCTTTTGTTCTGCAGAGTTCTGCTGTTTTGGAGTCCTCTTCGGAATTGAGACAAGTGTTCATATACAATGTGTGCTGAGAGGATTATGGTGCCAGTTGTTGAAACCAAGGATTTTAGCTGAGTTCTGTAATTTATGTTGCAGAACATAATGAAAAGATCTGTGAGTGGAGCTACAAATTGTTTCAGTGAGGCAGGAATATAGGTATGTTTTATGGGAGAGAGGTAAAAATCTTTTTGTAATCAGAGGTGTACCTGAAACTGACCAGGCTTCTAAAAAAATTTATTGGCTACTTAAGGAGATTCCTTTATGGGAATTCTGAAATGGTGATGCTTTTCCAGTGTTAACAGGTAACTGTTATACAGCAGTCATGATGTCTTAAGAGAAGCAGTGGTGAAAATACATCATACCAAAAATCTGGGGAAAGAGGGAAGCCATCAGTGTATGGGAAAAACACAAAAGAGCAAAGCCAGCAAGTACTTGGTATGTCTTGCCTGTTTTTGTCAACTAGCAATGTCACTGTGAGGCATGACCCAATAATACTCATTATGGAGAACGGACAGGTGATCTCTGCAGTCCTGCATATCAACATTTGAAGTTCACATTTTTGATTGCAAAGAATACATAGGAAATTACTAGTTTCAGGAAAAAAAAGCTAAATCTTTGTGTTTTCAAGGACAACTGCTCTTCAAGGACTGAATCAACTGAATCATCAGGTTCACTCACCTGTTGTCACAGAACCAAGCAATAGATGTTTAGTCCATAAGGTTTCAGTAGTTATTTTCTACTGTTTTAAAATGAGAAGCAGAAGCCAACGGCTAGATTTGTGTTATTTAATTTAACTAGAATATGTGCCTTGCTTCAAAATGGATTGTCACTGACAATACTTACTGTACATTAACCTTTACCAGTCATTTGTCCATTTATTTTCTTTTACTGTGTACTTCAAACATTTTTTAGTGTGAAACTGGTCACAGTAATTGTCAGTACTTCTTTTCATGCTTAAAAGCATTTTTCATAGCAATTTATTGAATATTAACCAAAACTCCTTAGATGCAATTAGTGCTGTTTAATTGCCTATGATTGTAATACTGTTGAGAAGACAAAAGTCTGTGTATTTCCCTATGAATGAAAACTGATCTAGTAGAGTAGAGGGGTTTTTTTTTCTTTGGATCCTTTTTTATATTGAACACCCTCAGCCAATTAATAGTGTTCAAAAAATGATAAATTTTCCTGAAATGTCTGGGGATTAAATGGAGTCCTATGTATATTAACCAAAAGAACTACAGCAAATTAGAACTGTTCATTATGGAGTAAAAAAAAAACCAAACCCATAACACAAAACTCCCAACAAACCAAGAATGTAAGAATAAGATTTTAAGACCAATGCCATGGAGTATTGGAAAATGAAAATGAGTATCACATACTTTCATATGAGTAACAGATGATGTGAAGTATGAGTTCTGTTTTATAGAAGCACTGTAACTGTATTTTGCAGTGTAGTTACTGGGAAGCTTACTTTGTTTTGGGCAAAGTCCTATATGTTGTTCCATCACATAGAAATGACGTTTCACCCATTTAAAATATCTCAGAATATAAAGGGGAATATTGCTCGTTTGTAAGTTTGAGGACTGTTACTGTAGTGACTATTAACAGTTTAAAAGAAACAAATACAGTCGAAAGTGTGGAACTGTACATAGGAAACCTCCATATTGTGCTGCATGAGTAAAATACTTGCTTTAGCTAATATGGTCATTAAAGTTTCATAACACCATTCAACCTCCCAATTTCCTGTTTGGCTAATATGAAAACAGATGGCAAATGGTAGGAGCATCCTGTGGTTGTATTCTTTATTTAAAACAATTTTGCAAAATCCTGTTTCATGAAGCACAGCAGGAACAGAGGTGATCAGAAACCCAGCTGGCCTATGCCAGTGGTTTGTGCCTCAAATTCAGTTTCTTCATTATCTTACAGGATCATGCCTACAGAAAGGTCTAATTTTCTGCTTTTAGCACAAATTAACTGTAACTCAGTGTCCTAGCTGCTGCATCTCTGAGGTTGAAAAGCCTCTTCGTGCCTATCTCAGCTTTATATTATTGTGTCATTAGTTTCATGGCCACAGCATCTGTTGCCAGAGTGCCAGTTGCCATTGAGCATGGCATATGTGTTTTAAAATCTATTTCTTTTAATTGCCGGGGTTGTAATGATGGCAGCATTGCACTATTCTAGTAATATGGGAAATTTCTTTGTTAAAAGATTGAAGAGGGGAAGAAAGTGAAATTAGTTCGCTTTAATGTATGTATGTTAAGCCATCACCATATTCCTCTCTGAAATGAGATTATCTGTCTCCAGATTATTCCTGCTGATGTTTTGGCCATCTGTGAGAGACTACTTTCAGGGAATTTGTAGAATATTATCCTTTTTTCCCTAATTTGCCAGTGAGACATTCGGGGTAGTTAAGATTTTCTGAAATTCTTTCTAGCTCTGTTTTCACATCTGATTTCAGATGCTAGAGTGAAGCTAGTTGAAGTTCTGTTGTCCAAAGGCCTCTTTAAATATTCCTCTATTATTGTTTTATACTGTTCCCTCTATCAGAATACAATTAATTCAGAATTCACTGTATTTTGACATTGATATCTCACCTGAAATTTTCAATTTTTCAATACTGTCAAGCTAAAATGAAAACAACTCTGAAAATGTACTTGGTTTTTCTTGGGCTGTATTCTGCTTATTTCATTCTGTGCTAGATGTATCCCACAAATGAATAATTTTTGGATACTGCAGTTTTAACAAGGCTTAACAGATTATATTGAAGTGAAGCATTTGGCTTCATTCTGGTCTGCCTCTCCATGTCTACAATAGTTTGTCTTTATGGCAAGATTTTCCACAATATCAAGGTCAGCTTTATTTTTTTTTTAATTAAAACAGGTAAATTATTTGATTTCTCAGTGTTATTTGATCAAGTCCCCTCTTTTTTTTTTTTTGTTAAGCCCCCCTTTTTTTTTTTTTTTTTTTTTTTGGTAAAATATTAGTGTGCCTTCTGTTTCTTTCCAAGCAGCAGTTTTCTTTTCTTCTACAAGAATTTATTCATGTCAAATAAGTCCTGTAGCCTCATGGAACATGCTTATCACTTTAGTTATTAAGTTCTTATTTGTTAAGATGTAAGAGTTTATCTTGCCAGGCAGTGGACAGTTTTTGTTGACTTCGTTTAAGAAAAACAGGCTCTTTGGCATACCTTCTCTCTTAGCTTTCCATCATTTTTCCCTCTTGTAGAACAGAGGCCAGTCAGTACTGGAGCTGTCGGGGAAGATACTGTCATGTCATCTGTGTTATTAATCTTATATACCGCTCTTATTGGCCCAGGTCCTCCTAGTCTTTGATTGATCAGCAGGACTCTTTCCTCAGCGAAGTCATGAATCTGATAAGTGACCAGCAATAGAATGTTTGAAGGTATCTTGGTGAGATGACAAGTCCTTCACTTCGCTCTGGTGAGGACGGAGGTGCTGATGGGGTACCTTTCTCAAAGAAGTGAAAAGTCCCTGCAGAGATCCCTCATGGATTTGCAGAATTAGAGTAATTAGGAAACATGGAACTGTGGGTGAAAGAAAGGGAGGAAGAAGTTCCAGCTGTTCTCAGTGGCCTCCTGAAACCATACAAATCTTTGTCCAGATGTTTTGGCTACCTCCTATGTATTGCTCTTGTGATACCTTTTTTCTGTCTGTATTGCTTGAATCAGATTACACTACCAGTAACTACTAAAATCCCTGTATTGTCTTTGGTTTATGAATAGAAGAGTCTGGGGACAAGATTTCTTTGTCCTTTTCTTCCCCCTGTCCCCTCCTCCCTCCCTTAAAACAATATTTTGCATTTAGATAATGAGCACTTAAATATTGCTGTACTAGTTGAACTTTTTCCTAAACTTGCATATCTCTACCTTGTATAATGTAGATTTCTTGTTTGAAATAGAGAAAACAAATTAGGAGATTAATTTAGCATTTCAGATGGCCTTATTTTCAGATTCCTCAATAAAGTTTAGTGGGAACTTCATTTTATCCAGTCTTTCTGCTCCTCCTGCTTTGCTTTTGTTTTGCCTGTCTTGCATTTGTAATATCATCCAAAACTTTAATATTTACATATATTTTTCAAATCTGTCCATAAAACTTCACTTATATTATGTGGGCAGAACTTGAAGTATAAAACCCTGAACAAGTGTGTGAATTTAAGTGGTCGGTATATGAAGTTCCAGTTTCCACTTTTTTATCCATATTAACATCTGTGTTTGTTTTATGTTTTACTCCTTTTTTTACTTACATACATTGTCTAATATCAACATGTTCTATTAATTTTCTTTCCTGTTGAGTCTGTAGTTTGTCTTCAAAATGCTTAATGCAACTTACTCATTCTGGGGCCTCAAGTTCTGAAATGTGTCTGTACTGCTCTGTTGAAGGATGAGGTGCCTTCAAAATAAAACCTTTTGAAAGTGTTCCAGGAAAAGTGCACAAAGCTACTGTTCAGTTTTGGAAACTTATTTCAGAGTTGTCTTGAATGTCTTCAAGGTCTTCTTGCAGGGCTTTACAGAACTGACTGACTTCTGTTTTATCTTTGCTTTCCTTCAGCTGTTCTCTCAGCTTTTTGTTTTAATTGTTTGATCTCTGACTTTCTGATATGCCTTTGCTTCTCATTCTGCAAAGGTACTGGCATTCTTTTGATGATTGCTAGGATTTATTATCAGCAAAATTGATGTCTAGCTCATTAACTATTGAAACTGTAAAAGTTACCTACATGGTAGTGCTGGAAGGTGAACGATACCCAGCAGATTTGAAGGAATTGGTAGAAGTCAGATAATTCTGTACTAATGAGATCTTTTAAATGTTTTAGTAATGATAAATGGGCTCCTTTCAGCCCTGCCTTATGCATCATATACCACCAATATGTGGTAACTGCCTTGGATTTTTTTATGCAGAAAATAGGACCTGTCACCTCACAGAGATGATTTGTCATGGCATGGCAAAATACATACAAGAAATTCAGAAGTTTAAAGTACTTTAGGCTGTGTGCCTCTCTCAGCCTCTTCTGCACCAATCTCTGCATGCATAATAGGATTTGAATAAAACCATCTTGCTAAGGTATGTATTTATTAGTATAGAATAAGAAATTGCTATAAAGCTTCCTCCTCCACTGCAGCTGCTGTCTGCTATGTTAAAATTGCTCAGTCATCTTTGAATATTCAAGGAGTATTCAAGTCATCTTTGAGTATTCAAGGATATGAGGGTAGAATTACTAAATCATCAGATTTAAACCCTTAAAACCAGTGCCTGTTGACAGTCATAAGTTCTCTTTAGCATCTATATGAGTACTTAAAATACATTTACCACATTTCTTGCCTTGTGGCAGCTTCTTTCTGCTCTGCTGTTCCTTCCCTTGTTCTTTAGTTAAACTGTATTTTAGGTCTTGGTAAGAGACTGCTGGGGGAAGGGACCTGCTGCCCCATGTATCACACTAAGTTAGCTGTGGAAATGACTGCCTCAAACTCACTGTCAATGAAAGATGCTTCAGGCTTATTTGTCCATTAATATAAAAATCTACTTGTATTGCTATTCTTGCTCACATTAAAAGAATCAACTGAACCCCATAAATAGCTTAACTTCATCGTTTGAATCATAGGATCGTTAAGGTTGGAAAAGACCTCAGAGATCATAAAGTCCAGCCTTTGACCGAATACCACCATGCCCGCTAAACGATACCACAAAGTGCAGTGTCTGCTTGGTTTCTTGAACACTTTCAGGGATGGTGACTCCGCCACTTCCCCAGACAGTCTGTGCCAATGCTTAACCACTCTTTAAGTGCAGAAATTTCTCCTAATACCCAACCTGAACCATTTTTGTGTTAGTTCTGATACAGAAGGATTTTGCAAGTAAAAACTCGCTTTACAACGCTAAAATCTTATCTTAAACACATTCTAAACAAAGAATCTTACTCAGCTCTGTTGGCAACATAATTATAGTGGTTCATCATTAATACTTACTTTAATGAATAATAGAAATGTACTGTATACCATGTCTGTATTTTGTATGATTGCATTTATTTAGAATTCTTGTAAATTGTGAGCTGTGAAGATAGTATTCCTCAGTGATTTTTATTCACACAAATGAAAGGAAAAGAAATGGCACTTTACTGCAATATATTGTTGTCATTCTAGGCTGCTGTCTAATTATGCACATCTGTGGTAGCATTTATTATGATAAGCACTCAAAACATTTCCAGATTTTTTTTTCCACATCTTTTTATTTGTCTTGTTGCAAAATAAGATTTAATTTGTGATGTTGATGATCACTAGCTCTCAGGAGAACAAAACGGGGAAGATACGGGGTATCCAGGGGGAAGATGTGGGTTCCTATAGGAGAAAAAATAAAATTAAATGCGGAGTAAATTGGTGATGACTTTCCTACCTATGAAATTTCTTCCTCCAAAGCTTTTTATTTACCGAGGTCATAGTCTCAGTTTTCAAAATTCAGACTGCTGCTCAAACTAAATATCAGACTGGCTTACAAAACAAGTAATTGTATTATTATTTTGTTAAATCCTAGTTAACTGAAAGTATAGCAGATGTGCCATACTGCTCATTTGGACTATTTCTACACTAGCAAGTAGTGTGGGTACAATAGGAGTAAAGGTGCAGGGCAGTGCAGCTGTTGCTGAGGAGCTATCCCTTGTGATACATGACATTTCAAAGGGCTTTACTTTGGATGAGTTCTGCATTGGCTCTATGAACTGGAGGTTCATTGGCAGTTGCAGCACATCCTTTGGTTTAGTTTCATCCCAAAGGAATACAACTTGTGCACTCTATGATGCGCAAGATAGCGTGATGATGAAGGACAAAAATGCATAGAAGTGGTCTGGCCTATACTGAATTTGTGAGAGAGTGTTAGGAAGCAGTAGGAGCTGCTTTTGGTTGAGTCTCAGTCTTACTGATAGATTTGAATTTTATTTAGTAAGTAAATCTTTTTGATTTGGTACTAAGATTTATAATGATAATCAGTTTGAAATGTGTCAATACCTCTGAACGTTGTTCATGTCTCAGTAACTAAAAGAATTAAATGGGTTAGTTTTTATATGGTTCAGTTTGAAAGGTCAGGAATTGACAGCTCTATCAGCAAACACTAACCAAATACTCTAGACTTCCTTTTGGTCTTTGAAATATGCAGTCCAGTGTAGATTAAAACAGATAATTAAAAGTATTCTATGTTTTTTGACTGCTTGGGGGATTGGGCATATTTTAATTTGTTGATGAACATATATTTTTCGGTGAAAAATATCTATTTATTTTTCAATTTAGTAATTTCATGAGTTTTCTCATGTCCTGGTCATCTGAATTATGGTCTATTCAGGTTTTCATCTCCAAGGTAGGATGCAATTGTGTTGATGTTGGCACATATTTTCCTCCTGATAATGGAAAACATAGGTGCATTTATAAATTCTTTTTATGACAGTTTGCTGCAGGACACTTGTTTGTACCACTAGTTGAGGACAATCTGATGATGTCACATCAACATAATGCAATTTAAATTAACTCTGGTTAATGCTGGGAATTGAATTATTTCTGCTGAGGTGAATTATTTCTGGATCACAAAAACCTTACTGGACTTTCTACTGATTTTCCAATTGTGGGAAGTCTAGGCAGCATGTTAGGAACTGGCGATGTTGCTGAAATTTACTCCCACTATTGTTCAAGAACAATCCAGTAAAATTATAAATCAGTGGCTGCTAGGATCTTTCCTACATGAAAAACTTACATCAGTGGTAATTACAGGTTTTTGAGACAGAAATATATTGTAGTAAAAAGCTTTCTTTTCAATGGTAGAGTAAGTTATTACGTAAGGATTAATATTGCAGCTAGCTGCCTAAGTCCCATCTTTATTTCCCAGGCAATGAGTTGTTGTCTCTAGAATGCAAGCACTCAAGTCAGTGCTTTGGTTATGCATCCAGGTATATTTTTGGGCCGCTAAATTGCTGCTATATAGTAGGAAAAGGGATTAAAATTACTTTTTCATTAAAATGCCCTTTTTTTTTTCCCCCCCTCTAATCTGAAGTTAGAGTCAGGAGCACTTCAAATTACTTTAAGCTCCAGTTTTTACTTCCATACAATTAGGTAAATACTTCTGTCTTCTCTTTAATATACGATCATTTGATGACAGAACTCTTTGAAATGACACACAATATATTATGAAAACTCAGTTCTTTTTTAAAATAATAACCAAGCATGTGAGAGTAGAACAGAAATAGAGATTCTCTCTAATGGAAAATAGTAGATTATGCTTTATTACTTTAGGCTTCTTGAGGAGCAAAAGATTATTGGATATTATGCTTTATTAGCAGCATGGGTTTTGTTGTTGTGTTTTTTTTTAAAAAACCTTATTGCAGCCTTTCAGTACTTACAGGGGACTTAAAAGGAAGGTGGGAACATGCTTTTTAGTAGGTCCTATAGCGATAAGGAAGGGGTAATGGTTTTAAACTAAAAGGGGGTAGATTCAGACTAGACGTCAGGAAAAAACTTTTTACAATGAAGGTGGTGAAATGCTGGCAGTTTGGCCAGAAAGGTGGTGGATATTCATCGCCAGAAACATTCAAGGTCAGGCTGGACAGGGCTCTGAGCAACGTGATCTAGTTGAAGATGTCCCTGCTCATTGCAGGGGGTTGGACTAGATGAACTTTAAAGGTCCTTTTCAACCCAAGCTATTCTATGGATGCATTTAAAGGGAGAAATAAAGCAAGGATTAAAATGGACAGGGAAACTTAAAAGAAGTCCCCAAATAACTGAGTTGTTAAACAGTAGCAAAGTTTTTTTTGTTACAGTTGTATTGGCACAGCGTAATATTTGAAGCTGGCAATTCCTGGCAAATTGTTTGCCCCAGTGGATTTAGAGGTGGGAGATTTACTCTTACTTTATGTAATTTTGGAAGTCCTTCAGGATGTCTACGGAATTGGCATGTTAGTGAAAATAAAGCTGTAGGGAGACTTCAGTATGTATTCCACAGCTCTACTTTGTCAAAGTAGTTGTAACAGATGACTGTAAGAGCTTGGCTTATTAACCTCTCAAGGGAAGGCTGAGAAGAGAGGTAGGTAGGCTAGTTCTGAATGTGTCATAGGATTGATTGCTGAAAAGAAGACGAGAGTAGGGAAGATGTTAAGTGCTTGTAGAGCATGTAGAGACTAGGAAAATGTTACTAACTCTAGTGATGCCTTAAATGGAAGAAAGGAACTTTCCATACAATATCAGTATAGATAAAATAGAGAGCAGGTCTTTAATTAAATCACTTTAAGGTACACTAAATACATAGTGCACAATACAGTATAAGACTCCTACAAATTTATAATACTAATTAATTCTCATATCTGATGGATGCATACAACCTGAGAGTTGTCTGCTCCCAGAACTTCCCTCAGGTCTGCCCCTTGGCACGCCTTCCCAGAATTGAATTGGAGGTCTCAAGACCTGTTACTTCTTCACCATCATCATCTTCACATCACATGCCTTCTGTGGAGCCTCTCCAAGGTTTCTGAGCCTTCTGCTTCCACTACAATGATATCTTACTGTGTCCTTCCAAGTATGTGTCGCAAACAAGATGTCCTTGATAAAATCTTTTTTCTTGAAAAGAACATTACGTAAAATTTCCAGAATTTCAAGAATTTGATATAAAATGTGAGAAAGGGGTTTAGTAGCTGTTAACTGCTGTTTTAAAGTGTTAGGAACTATACAGCTATATTAAAAATCTATATGCTGTCAATCTTAAGACTCTTAAGGCATCACTGGAACTGCGCAATTCAGCAGCAGTGTCCAGGGTTTGAGATCCCCCCTCCTACCCTCCAGCTCTGGCTTTCATTAGGCATTGTAATAACTTACAAAGCACAGGGGTATGTGCAAGACACCTGCAGATGGCAGCATACAGGACTCATTAAGTGCAGCTTCCTGTACACTACTGTGTTTTTCTGTAATGTGTTACAAGATTGCCAATTGCTCTGATCGGGTGACTCAGTAATACAGTAATGAACATATTACTGCCATGTGTTGCATTTCATTGCAGTTCCATTTCTGTTTATAATGTTGTTCTTACAATATCATGTCACTTAAGACATGTAATTAATAGTGCTGAGCAAGATCTAGTATGAATTATGTTCTAATAATGCATCTTCTCATGAAACAATGCACTTATTGAAAGGTTTAGTTATGCTTAGATACAATTCAGTGGACTCTGTTCTATAGGGAAAAAAAGCAAGAATAGATGTCCTAGCGGGTCATAGAGGATGTGACTGCTGTGGCTCAGGGAATCCCATTTTAGATGGGGTTGATCTCTGCCATCCTTGGTGTTTATGAAGGCCCATTTTTGCCTCTTAGTCTATGAAACTGTAGTAGTTTTCTTTGGTTTTACACTGTACTGCTTTGTTCTCTGTAAATTGTGCGTTTCTCCTATAGGGTTTGGTAGATTAATACGAAATTGCAAGTAGTGCAGAAATAATACAGGTACTTGTTTCAGTTTAGCAAGTCTCTTAATTAGTTCCTAAAAATTCTTTTATTCTGAATTGTCTTTTTCTTCATTGGATACGCTATTCCCCCAAGGTTTTTCATTTTAGTGAAGAGGACTTTCAATGTTTAGGTTCAAGGACCAGTCTTATTCAGTTCCTTTGATGATTTACTGTGAAATGGAGTGTGTTGCTAGCATTTTCATGCTTCAACTTGCATAAATAATACTAAATGATTTTAAAGATACAAATGAGACTGTGTCAATGTCTTTTGAATTGGTTTTCAAAATGTGGATCTAACCCCTTTCTCCACACTTAACTTTTTGTTTGTGTAGAGTTTGCAATTGTAATCTGTGGCAGGTAGTGCTGATCCCGCAATGCTGATACAGTAGGTAGTAAAAATGGAAAAAAAAGTCTCATACGGTATTTCAGACCATGAGAGAGTCCATTTTTTGGTTTTGCCCTTTAAAGTCAGCTCAGTTGTGAAAGTGGGGAGAGTAGTTTCTCTGTCTTCAAAAGTGATTAAATTATTTTATTTAGATTATTATATACTTGTGTCACACGTAAAATGCTGATATGTGTGAAAACACATGTGCTCTGTTACTGCAGAAACAATAGTTTCAAGATAGTATAACTAGTGAATGCAGTACAGACTATGGATGCATTTGTAGGAGAATTTTATGAGATACACAGACACAGTGTGTAAGTTACATATCAGTACCTCACCTGTCTAGCCATCCCTTGTCTAGACATCCATGGCCTGCATGTGCCCTTCCATGCCTCAAAGCTGACATCAGGTGCTTTTTGCCTTTTTTTTTTTTTTATCCCTGCCCTTGAAGTGAAGATAGAATAAATAAAATGAATAGGTCAGCCCAGTTCCACTAGATTCAGAGTGAAAATACCTAAAATGAGAGAAAAAATAACAGAGATCCTCCTGTATTTTTGAAAGAGGCTATTTTACCTGTACAGCATGTTTTAAGCATCTCCTTTATTAAGTCAGAATTGGTGCATTGTTAGAGGTGAGTGGAAGAAAAGGATCATGTAAGACATGCATTTTCATGTTTTAGAGGAAGTTGGGTAGAGTAAAAGAGCAGGCTTATGAGAATGCCAAAGAGAAAAGATCCCTTCTGAAAGTATTGGATTAGCTCAAGAAAGAGTGCTTTTTCTTTATCATCACTCCTTTGATCTGCACAAAGGAAATAGGTGGGCATTTCTTGTTAAAGAGGAGATCCCTGAGCATATGGTACACCTACTTAGAGTATGTAATTTACTCTGTACTTTTTGCATGGGCAAATGCTTTTTTATCTAAAATTAACCTACCCTCAGCCTTTAGTGTGATATAGACACTGAATATATTATTATTAAGTACTTTGTCTGGAACCTATTGTACATGAAATATATTGCTGCCTACTAACACTAGTATAACTGCAGGATTTGTATGTTTGTAACACCAAATGTTCTTGTAAAGAGGGAAGTCTGCCTTTTTATGTTTCTATCTGCAATCACATAAGCAAACATAATTTTGTGGTTTTACCACAAAATGGCAACATTTTAGTCAAATACTAGATGTTGCGCATACTATGACTAAGATTTGCCACTTCCACAAAAAAACCTTTGGACTTGTTTGGTTTTGCAATAAATTCAAAGTAAGCAGAAATATATTTGTTTGATTGGTTTGAACTGGAACCATAAATCAGAAATGCTGATATTTGAGATGCAGGTGAATATCTTGTTTCAAATTAGAGTTTTGGTATTGTTTCTTTTCAATTTGGGTCATTCCAAATAGCGTAAATATTTTTTTAAAACACTACATCTCTATTTTCATGTAAGGTTAATGCGCTCCTGAGAGACGCAGGTTTTCCTCTTTAGTGTATGAAATTTGGAGAGTTTATGTATTTCTAGGTGCTGCGCTTAACTGCCTTTAAAAAAGGCTTAAAGTAAACTTGACTGAGTCTGGAGATTGTGAGAACTTTATCCTACAGCTTTTCTTAGAAGATAAATTATTTTTATGTTTATGTGTTAATTTTATATTGATGTAATTGTTCACAAAAAACATTTGTCAAACAACGTTTGTCATAGGTGCAGTGTCAGTGGAAAGGAATTAGGCCCTTGAGAGATCAAGGTGGTTTGTCTTAGGCTGACAGAGGTGAGAGGCTGCTGCAGCTCCGTGTCCTTGGGTTCAGCCAGCAGCAAGGCTGAGCTCACGTTCCAGTTAGGCACATCTGCACATGCACACACTTCATGTACACTTATATACATGGTCATCCATTTAGGTCAACAGGGAAACCACAGCACTCTTACAAACACAAAGTGAAGCAGAGCCCTGACCTTGTTTCACCTCTCTGGCTGGTCAGGGTGCTCCTTTCCAGTTGCTGGTGCTCAGCCCTGCTCCTGTGCATGCGCGCACACACACACACACAGAGTATGGATCCTCCCAATGCCTTTTATATTCAGTGCATACAGTAATTGGCCCCTGGCCTTACACACAGACACACACAAGCAAATGGGCCTTTCTGATACCTAGTACAGACTTAAAACCATACCAGTAGCTGACCCTTGCTCCCCAGAGGATTTCCTGAAAGTGGACTGGATCCTCCTCTTCCCCTAAACATCTCATAATAAAGTTTGGTGCCATGCCAAAGCGCTCTTCCCCTGAACCCTGTGGTGAGTCCCATGCCCCTGTGGGCAGTAACCCCCTGTCAGACTGTAAGGTGAGCAGGGAGCCTCTCCCTTCTCTTTAGCTGGTGAGTGTCAACACTTGGATGGAATGATGCTGCAGTGGAGGATCATTCTTGTTAATGGAATAAGATGCTGCCTATGTAGGGAATATATTATGGAATATATACATATCTCCAACTCTTTACATGTATTGTAAATCATGCAGTTTGGTATATCAGAAGTTCATGTTTAAATGGTATTTTCTTGGAAACTACCCCAGAATGATAGCTTATCTGCTAGATATTTGGGTCTGCCACATCAAAGAGGTTTCAAGTAGCAAAAGAGCAAAGAAATTTATGAAAAAGGTTTTCCTTTGTAGGAGGCATCTTTGGTCTTTCGGAAGAAAAAATCCTATCTCTTTATTTTGATTCTGTGTAAACCCATGGGTTTTTATCATGATGTTGGTGCGACAGGTCAAAGCTCAACTCAGAGTGTTGAAACTGTCACCTAAGCTGTGTGTAACATGATTGTCCAGTGGAAACCTTTGTAGAATAACCTACATTATTTAGAATTATTTCTTTACGGTGTGGGATTTTATGCTATGGTATAGAAATTACTATGATATATTGATTACATGCAGCCTATACAAAGCATTTAATTTGAAGTCTTTTAACTGTATAACTAATAGTGAATTAAGAAATTATGAGTTGGAAGAAGCACTTTCTCTAAATTGCAGGTCATCTTGTGTCATATCATCCTAAGTCATCTGTTCTTCAGGGGTACTTGCCAGTCAAAACCAATGAAAACTAAGTAGTGATTCAAGAGTAATTTTTTTAAAATTAGTTGATGTTTAGGAAAATTGCATATCATTCAAGTTTAATGGGAATATTTTATTTTTCTTAAAGGAATTGCCTACGGTTCTTCTTATTCATCAGATGGACAGGCATGAAGGTGCTTGGACAATATTGCCATTAATGAAAGAGTAAGTGTAATGGTGTAATGAGTGCCAGTTATTTTCAGAGCTTTTTGTAATCAAGAATATATATATTAGTTACTTAGACCTCTTTTTTCAGAAGCAAAGTTTTTGAATGACTGTTGCAACCTTATATTTTCACTTACTCTACTTTTTTTTTGTTTTACTTTCAAAAGCACTCTTACATCAGAGAAACCTGTTTTAAGTATTAATAATAATAGACTGTAACTAAACAACTACCTTCTTTGAATTGTTGTGTGTTTTAAAATTATCAGGGAAGTAAAAGAATTCAAAAGAAATATTTGGTCTCCTGTTCTCACAGTGTAAGGTGTGAAGTATTTCAGAACTTTTGAACTTTCAGATTACTTGATTGAATGAAGCAGATTGTTTTAAAAAAATAGATAATGCTGTTTGGTGTCTCTATCTGTTACAGTTTACAGTTTTTGTAAGAGGTGGCATGCCTCTAGGGAGAAGGTGTAGGTTTCAGCATCATTTTGGAAGCTTATATGGCAAATTTTTATCTTAGTCTGATGAGAGAAGACAGGTAGTCTCAAATATATCTTCTTTTTAGCTTATGCAGATGGCTCTAAGGAAGACATTTGTGTGGCAGTAGCTTGCAAACTGTCAGGAAGCAATGATTCTTGTCTCAGAAAGTCCTTAAGCTCCATGGTACTGAGGGCTGTCTTTTGCTTGAAGCTTGCGTTTGAAATTGGTGCCAGCCTCTTGAAGTTTAATTTAGTCAGTGTAATTTATTAGACTTTCTCAGGGCGGAGGTTTTTGTATCAGAATAGTTGCAGGACAGGATGCTTTTCCTTCTGCTCGCCATGGCTTTCTGTAGAAACATGAAAATAGTGCTTCTATAGTAAGTATCTTTGAGATAGATGTAAACTGTGAAAAGTAGCAAAAGAGATCTTAAGTAAATTGAAAAACGGGGAGATGATGTTCCAACTATCAATCGTCTTTCCTTTTTTTTCCTCTTTAGCTCCTGTTTCTGTGACCTAGTGTTTCTTCTTCTGAATTATGTCTTGGTGACAGGGTTTACAGATACAGCTCTTCTAAGATTGCAAAACTCAGGAGAAGAAATAGTAATGCTCATTTGTGTGAGAAAGCAGAAGAGAATTCTTCAGAAATCAAAAGAGGAATCTTAAGTAGAGGATTTCCATCTTAGTACTTCTGGAATATGAATTTGCTTGTGTCTACTGTTTCACTTACTACTTTTGGCAAACGAGGACAAGGAGTAGTTTAGAAGTATATTGAGGCTTGTACTGTTTTGTTTTCTGAGTGGAAAAGGAGGAAGCAGGGAGTTTGACCCATTCCGCAACATCTGATGATGCTTGACATTGTGGTATGATGCATTCATGTCAGAAAACTGCTTTCAAAAGAATTAACTTTCCTCAGTTCTGTATTTTTAAGGAGGCATCTGATCAGCTATGACAATTCTTAATTCTTGGGCACAGGTTGAGTTGGACAAAGTCTGTCATTTCAGAAGATATAATCAGTGGATATCTTATGACACAGTACGCTTACTGTGTCCAGATAGCCCACTGCATTTCTTCTCAGTAACCACGTTCATTAAGCAGAGAATAAATCTCTTCTTAAAAAAATTATTATTCTGAACAGGATCTTACCTCAGTATCTCCAATGGCTCCTTGCAGTCTGAACTCCAGACTTGTGTGCTATGAGGTCTACGTAAGACCATCTGCAGGCCATAAAAGGCCTTGAAAATCAGTCTGGTTGTTTCATTAATAGGTAGATGAACAGATCATTCTTTTTGTGAACTTACATGTGTTGTATTCACAAGGTGCAGTAATTCTTTTTGTGACTTTCTAGTGTTTTCCCTTTGCCTTTCACGGACCTGCTTTTCTGTATATCCAGACATTTCTCTCCTGAAGCTGAGCACTGAAGTGTGAGAGAAATGCCTTCTGTCTTCAAAGGGCGTTAAATACCAGACTTACTTAAAAACCTGAGAGTACCTGATGTGTTTTCTATACTTGTTTGGCCTGTCTTAGAGGGGACAGATAGGAATTGTTTTTCTCAGTTGATTGCCATTCAGGCAAGCAAACAAGGTGCAGAGTTGCCTGGGTTTCAGTGTTGACTAGGCACCAAGTGTATGCTTGTATGAACTAAAAGGATGAATGGATCATGAGTTCTTCTCCCTGCTTTAGTTTAGCAGATTGATTATCTTAAGCAGAAAGCTGTGAAAGATGAAATATTGTTGCAAGACACAGAGGAAAGGTAACTTTATAGGAAGATGACTGTCATGATTCAGTCCCAGCCGGGAACTACGCTCCATGCAGCTTCTCACCAACTCCTTCATGGTGAGATGGTGGAGAGAATCTGAAGGGGAAAGGGAGAAAACTTGTGGGGTGAGGTAAAGACTGTTTAATAGGTGAAGCAAAAGCCACATGCACAAGCAAAGTAAAACCAGGAATTCTTTTGCTGCTTCCCACTGGCAGGCAGGTGTTCAGCCATCTTCGGGAAAGCCAGGCTCCATCCTGTATAACAGTGACTTAGGAAGACAAATGCCATCATTTCAAATGTGTCCCCTTCCCCCAGCTTTATGTGCTGGGCATAACATCATATGGTCTGGAATATCCCTTTGGTCAGCTGGAGTCAGCTGTCCCAGCTGTGTCCGGTCCCAGCTCCTTCTGCACCCCCAAACTCATTGCTGATGGGGTGGGAGGAGAGGGAGAAAAGGCCTCAGTGCTGTGTAAGCACTGCTCAGCAGTAACTAAAACATCTCTTTGTTATCAAAACCTTTCCCAGAACAAACCCAAAACACAGCCCATACCAGCTACTGTGAAGAAAATTAACTCTACCCCAGCCCAAACCAGCGTATCGACTTATCCCGGATGAAAAAAGACTGAACTAGTTTACCACCTGGCAACCACCTTACGCTTCTAGCATGTAATTAAAATACCCGCAGGAAAAAGTATCACATTTTCTAGCTTAATTATTTCTCAGATAGTGAGTTTGGCTTTTTGAGTGGGTTTGTTTTGGGGTTTTTTTTTAAGGCAAATACCATTCCCTGAAACACAAATGATCTTAATTGCCCTTTTTTACTTACTTTTGCTGACTTAACATTTCTTCTGTTTCTTTCAATTGCTGATTTTATAAGTAGAAAATGCTGTATCCAAAGCAAACTGTGATGTTTATAGGTATTAGTTTTCTTATCCCTCAGAGGATTTGTTTAATTGAATCAATGGAAAAGCAATGCAAAGGAAACTGAACAAACAAAGATTGTGGTTTGTTCCATTAGGAAAAAATTCCATTAATTTCATTAATTAATAAGGCTTTGTTTTGATAATTAGTGGGAGGAGCAGAGAAACAAGGGATGACACTTTTCTGAAGGAGTCAGGAATCCTGCACTGAGATTATTGCTCACTTTGAGGGAGGTAGGGGAGTCCCTTCCTTCTGTATAGTGCCACTGTGCTGGTAAAGCTAATGAAGTTTTTAGGTTGGGAATGATTGGTCTCCAACAGCTGTCAGCAAACCTGTCGTTAGGCATTTCCACAATTGTTGCTGTGCTGTTTGATGCCCAATGGTGGGGCTCCTTGGAAGGAAGTGAAGGTACAGGGGGAAAGGTAACTTCAACTGCTGTCTGTGAACTTCTGAATTCATAGGTGGCTGTTAGATCTGTAGTACTGTACATTGCTGAGTGGACATTCTCATGTAACTCTTACCCTTCTTACTGGAATAACTGGTACTTTATAAATACATAGCAGCGGAGTCAATATCCTTATCCCTTCACTGTAGTCCTTAAATATGCCATTCTAAATTAGTAGCAAAAGTTTCTGTATAAATGAATAATTGATTGTAAAGTACTCCTACGCGGGGAATGTGCCTTGAATTTGTCATTTTGTTCCTAAGCCACTTTAGTATTAAAATGTTAATTCCTTTTTTTTTTAGCTTCTCTGTTACCTATGGTAGGAACTCCTCATGGATTTTCTTCTGTGAAGAAGATACAACGATAAAAGTCATAAAGCTGCTAGAAATACTTGGAAGATTTGACAGGTCTAAGGTGAAATAAAAATTTAGATATTTACCTTCCTTTTGAATGTGGTTGGGTGAGTTTTTCCCAGCAGAAAAGATGTATCCCAACACCTTAAAACGGGGATGGATTTCTGTTGCTGAGGCTGAGGGGAAGGTATTTAATATGAAGCAGTACAAATGCTTGCCTAGCTCTTGAGGAACTGTTAAAATCGGGCAGAGAAACCATTTTTTTCTGTGGATAGCCTGAAAATGATGTACCATCAATAAAAAGGTGAATATAGTCTGCTGTGTGGTCCCCTCTCCCCATTCTCTTGTTCTGATTGTCATCAGACAGAATGACTGATTTTTAGTTTGTCTCTGATCTAATATAGCATAAGAGGGTATTTTATATGCACTGTGTTTCTCAACAGTCTTGGTGATAAGTTTTCTGTACCTGCTGGAAAAAGAACAGAAACCAAGAGAGTTGCAGAACAAAAGGAAAAGTGTAGCCGCCAAGGAACAAAGTAAATTTGGCAATGCAGCTGACATGAAAGGTGTTAATATTTAGAGTTTTCAGTGTTCAGAAAAAAATTCATGTTGGTGTCAGCCTGTAATAAAAGAGGCCAAAATCTCCTATGTGAAATGTTTTACCTCCTTATTGTAACTCTGCTTCAGGACTCACTTTAGCATATTTTCTTCTTTTGCAGGCACATGGCCTTGTGATGTTTTCTCACAATTCTTTTCTGAAATGTTAATAATAATTCAGAGATCTTACCTTTTTAAACACTTGGTCTATAAAATGTCTGGCTTAATATATTCAGACCTCTGGAATATCCATTTTATTTTATTTTTTCTGTTTCAGAAACACGTGCTCCTAATTGACATTCTCAGAATAGAAAAATGAGCATTTTTGTTCTAGGTGCTGCCCTTTTGCCAGTTTTAGTCTCTCCCTTGCATTACATGCAGATTCTATTAAAATAGCAAATTATGTACCAGCCTGAATTAAGAGAAGATAAAATGTTTGGTTTTGTACATAGTAATTGTCATCTTAGTGCAACAGTCCATACTTGATTCCTTATATATGGTAGTAGTCCATCAGTCACAAAATTTAAGGAGAGTTATACCAGAACAAGCTCATTCATAATTTGTTTTAAAATGTCAGCAGTCTACATAATAAAAAGTTGGTATATATTAATCTTAGTAAAAGGTGTACAGTGGCCAGGTGAATCGTCGATGAATTTGCAGCTCTTCAGTCTTGAGATGTAGAAATTAGTAAAAGAACTACTGAAGTTGATACAAATGTAACACTGAGTGTTCTATTGAGTGAAAAGAGATGTGTCAAAGCCTCCTAAGAGACTGTGGAGAAATGTTAAGAGAATTACCTGCATTGATAACCAAGAAGCATATTTCAAAGCACATTATTGACTACAGTAAAACTGAAAAACAGTGAGGAGCATCTTATTTACATAAAGACATCAAGGCAAGCATTCAGATTATGAAATATACTTGAACATCAGGAAACACTTTTTTATTGTGTGCATTGACTGAACATTGGCCCAGCTTGACCAAAGAGGATGTGAATTCTCTATCCCTGGAGATAACTTACAAGCCATTTGGACATGGTCCTGAGCATCCTGCTCTGTAGGTGGAGCTGCAGTGTTAGACCAGGTGATCCCCAGAGGTCCCTTCCAATCTCAACCCCTCTGTGATACTGTGTTTTGACAGCAAATTGATTCAATCTGTGCTTTCATAGTGGAAGATGACAGTGAGGTTAAACCAGATTCTATGTGCCACTCGTCTTCCTGTCGTCCTAACAGGGTGATAGAATACAGCCCCAAAGATATCCAGAATGAGTAACCCAACAATGACTTAATAGCTGTTGATACCATTAGGGTATAAAAGATCCGTCTAAAGAACAATGTGTCTTTGAGAATCGTAAGAACCCATAAAATGTTCTAGTAAGACACAGGGAGGGTGTGACAGCTCACATCTCCTGTCTTCTAGGTCAGACACAAGTCTTTGAGTTTTGCATAATTTTCTTGGTATTTTTGAGTAAGTGGATACAAAAGTGCATGGGTAGAATCAACTCAAGGAGCAAGTTAGGTGAAGTCATCTCAATCCACCCAGAGGTTTGGTATTGAGTTTTGTTGCATCGCATTCCTTCAGCTATTAAAGTATTGTAAAGATTTTGGAGTGCTCTTATTCAAGGCAGGTGATGAGTTTTGCCATTTTTTGAAGCACTGTATATTAATTGATCCAGTGGATGGTAGTTGTAAATCACTTCTTTTTCATTCACATTTTTGCCTATATGCAATTTGATTACCACAATTCTTTGAGTTATTTTTTAAGTTCATTTACATATAACTAATCTGATCCCTTTAAGTCAGCGTGCATGGATTGACTTCTCCTACATATCCAGTTAGTAGATATGTGTTACAACCAAATAAGCTTGGAAAGCGTTGACTGTAACTTGGAATATCTTCACTGTGATATATGGCTTAATATTGTCAGAAATAATACTACGTGAAAGCCTGTGGAGGGTGTATGTGTGGGTTTAATTTTGTGTTTTATAGAGAAAGGAAAATAGGATTGTCTTTTTTATTAATCCATAGATTACTTTGATGTAAAAATTAGCACCCAGAATTAGGGTAACTTAATTTTTTTTCCACTCTGTAGCATAACAAAGTGGACTGGAAAAGTCCAGAAAAAAATTGTCTGCAGATGGTACTGTCATACTAAAATGTTACTATTTATTAACTGTTTCTGAAACAGCACAGTATGGTTGCATTATGAACATTTTGCAGTCTTGGAGGCCCTAAAAGAATTAAAAAATGGTATGCAAAGATGCTTCTAAAGAATTTTTTCAATACTTTCAAGACAGTCATCTTTGTGCATAAAAATTAGTATGTTTGCCCATTTTCATTTACCTCACAGCATTTTGTTTGGTTTTAATCCTTTACTTAACACTTGAGTCCTTCAGTCAAGGAAGGAGAAAACAGAACCTGTTGTTACTGAAGGTATAAATTAAAGGCAGAATATATAGGTACCAGACAGCAAAGTTTCTTAACACCATGAAGGTGGTGAAGAAAACAGTGGGAAAAAGTGCCCACTTTTATTTTCTCTATATCAATTTATGTGTAGTGTCAGTGTACCTTTGCTGTTTCCTCATTTGTGGTACATGAAGAAGTCACTAGTTAAGTACAAGATGTATTTTACTTCTGTTGAGAGAGCTGATCAAAGTAGGGTTTGCCTTGAGGTGTCTCCTGGTACATACAGACCTCTCTTCTGTTTGCTGACTGCTGTGCCCTGGCTAAATCTTTCTCATCACTTCTCATTGACTCTGGAGAGCTATAAAATTTGGCTCAGTCTGTGTAGCTACATCTGCTTAGAGTAAGATGGCTCCTGAGGCACAAGATCCTGTTGGAGTTAGACTAGGCCAGTTGTTTCTACAGTACTTCTACTTGAATATTCTCCCTTTTGTCTTGATTTTTGTGCAAATTATTTATTTCATGGGAAGTGTGTGGACTGGGCTGATACCTTGAAGGAGTTTTGTGAAAAAACAGTTGCCCAAACCAGCTTTTGGCTGACCCTGCTTGAGCAGGCAAATTGGACTAGACAATCTCAAGAGGTCCCTTCCAATTTTAACCATTCTGGGATTCAGTGTTCTTTGAAAAAGTGTTGTCAAGGACATACACTGGAGTTGGGAAATACAGCTTGTATTTGAATTCAGAGAACTATCTTTAGTTTCATTTCTTACCAAGTACAGTTTTTGTCCAGAATATTTATTGTGAACAATATGCTTCCCTTGTTTTTTTCAGGTTTGCTTTATTCAGCATGAATGCAGTCATCATCTTCACTAAAAGGATGCTGTAGATGAACAAAATTGTTTCCTATATTCCTTTACAGGAGTGGTTTTTAGGTAAAGCTTTATATGATGAAGAATCTACAATAATTCACCATTATGCCTTCGCTGAAAATCCTACAGTCTTTAAATTTCCAGATTTTGCTGCTGGTTGGGCACTTAGCATTCCACTTGTTAACAAGTAAGAATTGAATTTTTAATAACTTGTTTATTGATAGTAATTAAGAACATTTAACTTATACAATTTTTCTAGATGCTAATCAATATTGTTTTAATGAGTTATGTTTCGCATGGATTGATGTTTTCTGTAAAAGATGAAGGTGTTTCTGTACTACAGTTGAAGATCAGTTGCAGATCATGGAGATATGCAGAGCCAAATTTTAATTCTCAACTGTATTTCAGTTGAAGGTTCTGATTGCAGCTTAGCTGTGACAGACAGCTTGGGATGTACTGAGCCAGTGCAGGCTGGTTTGCCATAGCTTTCATTTCAGAGCCTACACTTGCTCACTGTACTTTTGCTGTCGCCCCTTTTATTAGCGGCATCCACACTGACATATGTAAAACTGCTTTGAGGATCTAAGGTTCGTAGGAAGACATTCAGCCAGGCACAGTAACATACAACTAGCTCTGGGCATGCCTACATAGACTTGTGCTCCCACTATAAACTTACCCAGTAAATGCTTCTTTGATAAAATTATATTTCTTTGTTATTCAGCATATTCCAAGCATAATTATAAATAAACATTCAAGAATTCATTAGTAGACAAGGGTACAGAAATAGATTTGCTGTGTGTGATTTATTTTGCTTCACTCTGCCTATGTCAGCTAGTTAATAGTTATCCAGTACTAGTAATTCAACTAGTTCAATACCATACTTTGTAATTTAAAAAATATATTCTCCCCCAGTGGCTTCGTTCTGGGATCTTAGAGTAACTGCATTGCCCTCTAGAAGTGTGTCCCATGCTGTAGAAACAAACTGGATATTTGTTTCACATTAGATTACTTTCAAAAGAGTTTTGAAGTTCATAGATTTCAGAAGCTGAATGCATCTCACTGTAGCAAGGATTGATGTTTTCCTAAATTGAAAGTGCCTGAACACTATTTTTTGGAATACACAGACAGAATATTGTCTGAGTGGCTGATCGATCGATACTGAGCTTAAAATACACTGTTGCATTTAATCTGTTCAAAATGTACACCTACTCCAGGTGAGAACTTTCTTCCTGGGCAGGAAGAATTTATCAAAATGTGTGTGCTGAAAATTAATATTAACATCATGACACTGTGATCAGATGAAAAAGAGAATATATAAAATTTATGTGCTGAAGAAATGTAAGTTGCTTCTTGAGAGAGTAAATACAGAAACGCAATTTATTATTTTTTCCCCTTATAAAATGGTCAGTAATACCAGCCACACTTTCCTGCAAACACTAGTGATTCTTTTTTTAATATGTTTGAGTAAATTTCTTCGTCTTTAATTGTACAGGCTTGCAAAGAAGTTGAAGAGTGAACCACTTAAGTCAGACTTTACAATAGATTTAAAGCATGAGGTAAGTAGTGGTGTGATGAAAGAAAATGTCTCAAAGTTATGTATTTGAATTGTGTTAAATCATAACGGAAATAAAGAGATTTAATTTCTAAAATTACTTCTTTCCTTTAGAATATTATAATTCTTTATATTTTAAGCATAGAGGAAATCGTTAATAAAATTGCATTGGTATTTGAATGCATACATGGTTGTATATGTTAAGGTGTCTTCTAAGGCTTGCTTTGTAAGGAAGGAGAGGCAAATATTGTCTCAGGCACTAGCCAGCCTCACTCAGTTTGTAAATCAGACTCTCAGAGCTAACTATGGTGGGGTTTGTATGAAATAGTCTGAGGAACCCAACTGTTGTGTGAACAATCAATGCTGCAACTTGCAGCATGGAAGTCTGGAAATGTTCCTTTTTGTTTCTGGTTTGCAATAGCTTCAAAAAGTGGGCACTTGGTATTTCAGACACTAAATGAATTGACTAAAAGGAACATGAGAACAAAGGAGTGAAGAGCGGATCTGGATGAGTACCGGTGCTACTTTTTCTGAATTTTTTGTTTTTTCTGCATTCAAAATGTTTGTGTAGGCCAGGGTTTTGTACTGTGTTTTTGTCACCAAAGTGAACTTCTGAACCAGGGTAGAAGAGAAGGATGAATCTGGAATAGGCTTGTTGATTTTGGCCTGAAATTACGGGTGATAATGAATTAGTTATTATTTTAAAACTCTTGAAAATCAGCTATAAATTGTGGTTCTGGTTCAGAATAAAACCTCATCTTGCTTGAAACTACTGCTGCTATTTCAAATCTTGTAATGGTTATAGCCCTCCTCATTTACAACATAAATCTATTGTGTATTGATAGAGTATAGATTTGTAGCTTATTTAAATGAATTTGGTTTTGTGGCAACACTGTTATTTTACATATTTCCCCTTCTTAACTGATGTATTCCTCAAAGCAGTTGGACCCCTCTGAACAAAACAACAAGTTATTTCTTTCCTCTTGTTAGTTTTTGCTAAATGCAAGACCTTGGGCTTCACACTGTTAATCTTTTTTTTTTTGTAAGATAAAATCGTTTGTATTTTCCCAATATTCCAGTGTACTTCAGCACCGACAAAGTCTCTAAACATAGTATCTAAAAAAAAAAAAAAGATAATTAAGAGCATTGCTTTTATGTGCTACAGATTGCTTAATGAAAAGCAATTGATCATTCCACCGGCAAAATGACTTCCATCCACTTCTCATTCTGTTAGCAGGTCTTTGCATATGTTTAATTTCAAATTTATTGCCAATGATAGCCTACTTCAGCACTGTAGTTATTCTTTCTGCACAGACTCATGTCTCCCTAGAGACAGTTTCATTCCCCCTCATTTATTTTATAAATCACCATCTTCTCCCTCTTAAATAATTTTTACCTTCACAGCCTTCTTGTGCGATTCAAGATTGACAACGAATCACATTATATAATCTGTTACCTTTAATGATCGTGTGTGATGCTTATGAAGTATAAGAAATGTTTTAAGAAATATTTTAGTTTGACAGAATCCTAATAGCATATGCCTCTAGCCTTTGGTGTTATATTGTGCTCTGTATCCTTATTTTTTGTTACCCCCGTAACGCTTATATCACTTCCCTGCCCCTTAGGTGTGTCATGCTGCTCATTTGTAGGTTCTGGTTAAGACTGTTTGTAACTGTACAATCCTAGCATATTTCTTGATGCTTATTCAAAGCTGGAACCAAGTAATGGAGTTGTTTGTACATCTAACATTAGATTTGAACTAGAACTAAAACTGTTCTTGTCTTTGTAAATGTAAATCCATTTCCATTGTTTTAGTAAGTGTGTCTTCCTGTTCTATAACCCAAATTGGCACTCTAACCTCACTTCTAGAATAAAATAGCTTCACACCATTCTAAGACTTTCTATTGAAGATTTCATTTTCCTGTGGGACATTTTAGCACATTGTGAATTTTCATAAATAATTCATGTTAAGTTACAGTTGTTAAATATTCTCTGTGCTGCAGGACCATCGCTTCTTTGTTGGTGCCTGCCATAGACCAACTCTGAATAGCTGAATTCTGAACTAACACAGGGATAACTGGTTAAGGGGATCCAGGAGCAGAAGTGCTATTCTCCTCTATCCTTCCAGTTTACTGATATAAATGTTTCCTATTTGGGTAGATTGCCCTGTACATCTGGCAGAAAGGGGAAGGACCACATCTTACTCCAGTGCCTGAGTTCTGCACAGATGATGTGAACTCATATAAGGTTGATTATTGTGCAACAACATTCAGTAATTTTCTACCACTTTGCGTAAGTACAGTATTTGAATATCATTCACTTAGTAAATGTAAAATGCCTACTAAAATGCATGACATGACTTCAAAAATCTCAAAATTTAAGAAAATACTTTCCAATGAGTTAAAAAAACCCTTAAAAATAATTTTTTCTGACATTTATTGATTTTTTGGATATGCTTTCAGCCTTCCATGGCACAGGATATTTCCTAAAAGTTAAGACTGTATATGCTTTAATGGGTCTTTCTACCACAATGTTTGATCAGCATGTGGTTTACAAAGTATTTACCCATACATTTCTGTGAGATACTGAAGTACACATGATCTTAATACAGTATTTGTTGCCCTAAAGTACAACCCATCTCTTCCACTTCTAGGAGAATATATTTAGGTTATTATGAGTTAAGTGTTACTAGAGGCCAGAAAGTGTTTTGTGCTTCCAGGAGAGCAAAATTCTAGGTGCCAAAAAGAATTAACAAGTATTTATTATTTATTTGGGGAAATTTAGTTGGGGAAATGAAATGATTTCTAGTGTGTAGCATTTAGTCTGCTTTTTGGAAGTATGATACAATTTAACATGTTCTTATAGTGATTAATTTCAAAGAAATAATTTTTCTTCAGATGAATCATTCTTAGTTTAACAAGTTCCTCTGTTCATTGTCTTTTCCTAATGATAGGTGTTTTACTTCACATTAGAGTTCTATGTCAGTGGAAAAGTATTTCAATTATGTTATTTCAGGAATTTTAAACAACCAATGACTTTTTTTTCAAGAGATAAAAATATACTTCCTGGTGTATTACTAGTACACTATTCTGCTTGATATGCTATACAATGAAAAGTTAATATCTGTTTTATTATCTATATGGACATATTATATATTATTGGACATACTATATGTATATTATATTATATGTATGGACATATGCATCCTATAAAATATTGCAGACAGAACCTGCACTTAGAAGATTAATTTTTGTTCTGTTCATACAGGGAGAGCCAGTGAAAAAGGAAGATGTTTTTGTTGCTGTAAAAACATGTAGAAAATTTCATGGTGACAGAAGTAAGTTGTTGACTAGTCAACTGGCTAGTTTAATACAATATAGTTCATAAAATGAATATTTGAAAAGCAAGCTGGTCTTTGCTGTCTCTGTAGCGCTTGGAACTAATGTTTGCAAAATCAACTGGGAAACAGGAAAGTTTCAGAATTGTAAGCAGCTCATTCTTTAGGCAGGGTTTTTTTGCTCTTCCAAGTCCTCAGGAGTGCTGTGAAACATTTAAGATGAAAAGTTGTGGTTATTTGATGTTTCATCATTGGTGATTCTTAGCAAAAAGCTTGAAATTGATTATCTAAATTAAAATAGGCATGTAGTTAGCTTGTATTGTAAATTGGATCTGTTGCAATATTAATTAATATAACAGCTATTAATATCCTTCAGTGAATTTGCCTCAGATAATTGGTTCACTTCTATTCTTTGTACTAGCAGTGACAATTGTGCAGCTCTGTGGTGGCTGAAATTTGACCAAGCTGAAAAGTCCCTCATCTCCTCCTTCCTTTTGTCCTGCCCTTCCTCTCCTGTAAAAGATTGATCAGCCTATGCTGTCGTATTGCTTCTACCTGTTGGCACACTACACAATTCGAGGTGCACATGTGTTTTATAATGCTGGCGGTGGGAAATTGTCTCTTGTAGAAATTTGGTCACATGCAGTACTTTGTCCAACCAGTGGCCCAGATCAAGGGTCTCCCAAGTGTGTGAAACACTATAGCACGTTTCATCTGAAAATTGTAGTGTTACACAAGTAACGATAGTCACCATGAAAATATGACCTTGATAACCATGCCAAGAACAGCAAATAAAGAAACCTGACACAGCCCAACAAGATGCATGCAGTGAGCATTAACGTCCTTCTCAGAGGCACGGAAAATAAGGGCACAGAGAGACACTCAGCTTCAGTGATGCTCAGATAAGTTGAAGTACATCAAGTATCAACAAAACTTTGCAGGAAAAATTCTAAATCTGCTGATTTAACAGAAAACACTCTACCTTCTTAACACCACCTACCAGTCTATTCTAGTTTACTTCTAGATATGTTGTTAATAAGGAAATTCAGGAAGAGATTTAGTTCCAGGAATTGACTGGAATTTTGTGTAATTTTTAATACTTCAGGTATGTAATATTGTCACCGTTAGGCTTAGTATGTTTATAGGCATGATTGAAAGTGAATGTAATTGGGAAAAAGCTTCAAAATTAAGTAATGGTTAGTAGTTGCACCAAGTTTTGGAGTGGTTTTGCCACACCTATTGTCAGAGGATGGGATGAAGAGAAAAGATCTTTTCTTAACAAAGTCTGGTGAAAAACAGATGGCTTTTTTTCATAATACGATTTATGAAAATTTTTTTCATGCTATTGCACTTGAAGGCACACTAATAGTATTTTAATCAGTCAACCATTAGGCTATCTTTAAAGTAGCTTTTGACCAAAAAATTGACTGTCCTGTAATTGGAGTTCACTGAAGAGTTCTCCTTTCTGGATCCATGTTTATTTTATTACATCAAAATTAAAAAAAAAAAACAAAAGGAAAAAAAGACCAACCTAGAAAGTCAGGAAATAATGAAAGTCTTCAAAAAGAGAGCAAAACACCCTTCCAGAAACACCTGTTGAAGACTGAGGAAAATTCTTGAACTTTCCTCACAGCTTCCAGTGTTATGCAGTAGAGGATAATCTTACTCAAGATTTTGAAAGATTAATGGATGCCAGCTTCAGAGAGCTCTTTTTACCTGGTAAGTCATTCTTTATTGTATGCCAAAAACTACATTAGTGCAGCATTTAAGCTTGGAAATTGATGTGCTTTTAAAAAGCAGCTAAATTTTACCTCAGAATTTCCTTCAGATACAACTCCCCTTACACACACCATATGTAGTTATAAGAGAAATTTTCACGACCGTAAACATGCATCAAGGTTCTGAAATTGCACAAATAAAATGTCACTAAGAGCTTAGAGCTGATCTTCTATAAATATCTCTAGTGGCAGTAAAACTTTGGTGTGTTCATGAGTATAAATACGTATTGATAAGTATTTGCATCAGCATCTAGTCCAAAATTTCGTATCATTGTACTTTCTTTGGAAGATACAAGTTGCTAGAAATTACTAAGTATTGTGGGATTCAATTTGCAATAGACATTAGTCTGGATGATGACACTTCTATCAAGACAAGCGAGGGAAAGGAAAGGGAAAGACACTTTAGGTAGTAGCTCTCTTGCTAGACCATTTAACTGAGGTGAGACTCAAGTCCTTGCTCCAGTGAACTTATTTCATTTATACAAAGAGAGGGACTCCACCAAAGAAGTGGAGAGACTCAGTCTGTAAGAGCAAATATTTCGGTATGTTAAAACACCCTGCTGAGTTTCAGGTCCTTGTTTGCAGAAAGGTACAGCAACCTTTACAGGTGCGTCTTCTGCCGGGTAAAGGTTGGATGCTATTGTTATATCTGTGATGCTTCTGTTATGGGGGCTTGTTTTCTGAAAGCTTTCTGAGAGACATTTTTATGTAGTACATTTCCACAAAAAAAAAAAAGAAAATTATTTCCTGTCTACTTGTTTTCTTAATCTAGTTGAAAAAAAAATGTTTACATGGCATTCTCTGCTAATTAATACCTGATTATGCAGTGTTACATGATGTAGTGTGCCTTTTTATTACACAGAAGGTAGAGTTAATGCATTGTGAAATTCCTGGCTTTGCATTTAAAATTCTACCGTAAAGTTGTATGAATACATTTTTTTGTACATTTTAATGAAAAAAATGAGAACACTTGGTCATTTCTTTAAAAAGTTGTAAAAGCAGAATGGGCCATTGCACATGCAATGCATTGCACAGAAGTGATTCTTTTTTAAAAAATAATAAAGCCTTTCAACCGGTGTATTGAGATCATGTTACTCTGTCTTAACACTAAAATGAAATAAGAGGTTACTGTTATCAAACTGACTATTGGTCAGTCAAGAATAGTAAATCCTTCAAGTGCTTATGTGGTCAGAGAATAGGGAAGTGAGCAAGTAGGTAGGCAGCAAACGTCAAATTAGGTGACGGATGATTCTAGCAAGAGGCTAAAACGAGTTATTCACAAGCATCAGAGTTGTCTAACAGCAAATGGAAGTTATGTTAATATTTCCTCCATTTAGAGCACTATCTGCTACCAGTGAGACCTCCTGGACTGTGTGAGAGGACACAAAGCAGAGAAACAATGACAGCAGAATGCACAGTGTTTCAGAGCACTTGCTCATCTAAGGCCTGACTACTTCATTTTTAAGATGGAAAAGAGATCATTATTTTAATCTGATAGTTTTCTTCCAAAAACCCTGTAGATGGTTGCCTTTTTTTTTTTGTGTTACCCGCAACTTATTCACTTCTGGATATAATTTAAACATTCATAGCATCATTGTTAAAATTTTGTGTGATCAATTTTAAATGTTGATTTGAAATGACAGTAAGAAAAGGGTTGCTTTTGTAGAGAACCATTAAGCAATCCTCCTTTGAATAGAATCTCCCTGGGATCAAAAATGATTGTGTGATATTTATAAATTATTCCAATACTTTTATTTGTAAATAAAACAATAAATATTTATACCTTTGTAACGGGAATGATTATAATATACCCTGTGACTGTGTCTCCAGAGAGAGGTGCTTTTGGGCATTAATGTGACATTGCTGTCAGATAGGATGTGTATAACACAAGTGTAGCATCTCAAAACACGCATTTGGCGTGTTGCTGATTCAGAGTATTTTGTACACTATAGAGTTCGTTGTACTGTTTTTAAAATGTGGCATTTTCAGTACTGGAAGAAGGATTGATCTCTGATACTGTTTGTGCTGATGTGTGCTATGAAGTCTACCATAGCAAATGTAAAAGTAATGAATTCCCTACTTTGGTTAGCAAGAATGTAAATATCACAGTTTTCAATGTAATATGGAACTACAGTCATATTTAAAAAAAAAAAAAATAAGTTTATCATGTGTATAAAACGGCCCTGACTGGCTTTCATGACAATGTAAAATTGTTTCTAAGTATTGTAGGAAAGAAAATAGAATGAATATTTAGAACTAAACTACGGTGTTGTATTTGAAACAGCATTTTTATTACCATGTGAAGGAATGTGGTTAACAATAAATGGTTAACATAAATTTTTTGATCAAGTACTTATTTTAATCAAGTTACTTGTGTTTCAATGCCAATCATTGTTTTGCAGTACCAGTTGTAAAGCAGACTTGGGAAAGAGAAGCTGCCCTTATTGAATACTACAGTGATTATGCAGACATCTCCATTCCTACTGTAGATTTAGGCATACCTAATACAGACAGAGGTGAGCTATAGACTGTTGTTGTCAGTTTGCACAAATAACTGTCTAAAGAAGTTAATTTTTATGGATGATCTGTGCATTTCTTGTAAAGTATGTCACTTAGAATCTGTATTCCTGTAGCACACCTGTGCAGCCTAAATAAAAGAATGGTTTTGCCACAGGAAATGGATGGAGAGTACATTCAGAGTTCCTCTGTGTAGTAGCCTGTTCTTTATAGTAGAAACCTAAATACTGCGAGTATGAAAGCATGGAACACTGATATACTCCAAGACAAAAAAAATTGGTGTTATTACCTGGGGTAAGAGTAGTAACTCTTGAGTTATTGAGATCTTCAGTAAGACCATCAACAGCAGCAGAAGACATAAATTTATTTCAAAATACCTCAGGCACTGCCAACTGGTTACTGAGCATAAACTTCTTGCCATGTCATATTAAATATTATATGTCTTGGTTTAAGCACAAAAGTCTAAATGTTAAGATTGAAATGTTTTCATGACAAATAATGGGATTTTAAATTAATTTACTTTGTGTTTGAGTATAAAAAACCTATGAATATGCTGTCTTTCATGAGCTTATTTTTTTTTCCTTTCATTTCATCTCTTCTTAAGTTTGTAGTCAACAGGCTATTGCCTTCTGGATTAGAGGTTTCCAAGCAGTGGCCCACTAGGTCGGCCCACTAGGTCAGTTGTTCTGATCTCTGGGTTATTTCTACCTTTTTTTTTTGTCCTCCACAGGGAGACAGAGGCAGTTAGAGGCAGAGATAGAATAGGCAGGGATTTCTCTTTGCACAGGTGCAGTGAAATGTGCAACCACTGAGTGTTTTCAGGAGGCAGCAGACCTGGTGGGCATGTGCGGATCATCTGTAGAAGCCATGCCCAGTATTTCTAGTTATGCCAGGGGGAAAGGACCTTCTATGTTTTCTGGTGGAATATAATACAGAAATCATGGCTTTAATTTTGTAAATGTACATATGTCAGTCTGCAGTAAGTTCACAGTTTCACAAAATCAGCAAAGCCAGGATGCCCTTCATTTCTTAGGTGTTTCTGGCTGCATTTTCTCAAAAACATATTAACTGGAAGTAGCTTCAAATATTATATCCTTCTTTTTAATGTTTGTGTATTAATTGTAATATTGATTGTGACAATTGCTTTATACAGTCAACTGTGTGATGAATAAAAACTGACTGCAGTTAGGTTTTTCTGAGTTCTAAAGAACATTCAGTAGAAGTCTGAAACTTCTTGTTTCTCTTGTCCTCCTCATTCTGAGCAAGGGTGTTTCACTTCTTCATTCCTAGTAAAGGGTGTCTTACCCCTGCAGCTTCATTATAGTCTTGTAATAAATATCAGCACCTTTCCTTGGGGGCAGTTAGCAGGACCTGAGTTGCAGTGATGAGGGCAGTAGATTAATATAGGTTTAAATTTTTATATAGAAGCAATAGATCTGCCTGATGCATCATGAAATGCTATGAAAATGTCTTGGAGTATTTTGCAGAACATGTTTCTGTCACAGTCCCCTCATTTTGCGGATTTAGGAATTGAAGAGTAGCAGTTTGTCCAGTATTGTCCAGCAGCTTAACAGGATAGCTGGAATAAAGGTTATTTTTAATTCGAAGAATTAAATCCTTCAAAAGTGTGTTCCTGCATAAAAAGTAGCGCTTGTGCTAGAGCAGTTTTTACAAATACCATTCAGCATAACAAAGGTTGTAATTTAAACTCACACCTCAAATATTTTGCAAGTCATTTCCAAAATGTTTTACATGGTGCAGTAGAACATTTATTTAATTCATGAATTACTGTTTATTACAAAATCCTATTTTATGTTAAATGTGTGTTCTGTTAATTTCTCTTTCTTTAGGTCACTGTGGGAAAACTTTTGCCATTTTGGAAAGGTTTTTGAATCGTACCTCTCCCAGAATCTCTTGGTTAGTCATAGTGGATGATGACACATTGATAAGGTATATGTTGCATTACTTCAGGAGTTCACGTCAATAGGAGGTTTAGCAATATTCATCTCTCCTTCTGTATTTAAGAGATAGAGCTGTTCTATTAGTTATCTTTGTATTCCTTTAAGAAAAAAAATGTCACTTCAGCGTTCTTTGATGGATATTAAAACCAATGTAATCTTGTAACTTGGTTGAAACTGTGCATATTAGTGGTTTTACATAATCATATAGTCTGAATATGATTGCACGTTGGTTCCTCGGTGTAGGTATGTCTGAGCTGATTGGTTTGTCGTTTGCTAATATGCCTTCTAGGATGTATTCCTCACATTTATGTGTCAGAAGAAAGGTTCCATAAGCTAGGGTCAGTTGTCCAAGCTACCCAGAATGGTGTTTAGAGACTTGGGCTTGCTAGAAAATGAGATTCCATTCACATAAAAGCTGACACTGCAGTATAAGCAAAAAAAGGCACAGTGATCAATGAGCAGAATCACATGGTCATGAACGTGAGAATAAGTGGTTCAAGACAATACTTCACGTTCTATTATGTGACAGAAGAATTTGGAAGAGGATTAACTGTAGATAAAGCAGTATTTGTATAACTAAATTTACCTTTTTGTTTTTCAGTTTGTAAATGTTCATGGTAATTTGCTAAGATCTCACTATTGCTCGGAAAAAATACATTTTTTTCTGAGATGAGATGCGATTTTGCTGACAAACTGTCTACCTCAGAAAAATATTTTAAGCTACTTGATTTGTCTCCTGACCAAATTCAGCAGTCATATCTCAGTAAATAATCCATGATAAATGTGTGTTTAACAGTTTGTGTCTCTGGGAGGGTTTTTTGGTAGAATTTCTGAATTTCTTCTGTCACCTTTGTGCTGTTTACTGGAATGCCATTTAAGCTTGCAATGTGTTTCAGAATGAATGTTTACAAGATTTTTTTTAATGGATTTTCGTATTATAGTATCTTCAGGCTCCGAAAATTGCTCAGCTGCTATGACCCAAATGAACCAGTATTTCTCGGAGAACGTTACGGCTATGGCTTGGGAACAGGAGGGTATAGTTATATCACTGGTGGAGGAGGGTAATGTATTTAAAATCCTACTGAGATCTACGTTAGTTTATCTTTTGAGTGTAAATGTTTTAAATGACAGCAAGAATCAGTTTCAGCAAAGCATTGATGTTTTCCCCAAATATGTGCAATTTACTTTATACCTTCTGCGTAGCAATACATGCTGGTCACAAGTCCTCAGCAGTTCCCCCTTGTCTCCAAGCTCTAGTTTATTGTTCCCTCTCTGTTTGTGCTGAGTACCGAGATACGACTTCCTATTGTACTCTCCATTGGTTTTCTTTTTATTATAAAAGTCTTCAAAGTTGCAGTGATATTGATAGAGTCTCTTACGGCTTTAATCTGACAATATTCTCAGGTCAGTCTTTTTGCCTTAGCATTCAATATTTGTAGAAGTTCTGCCATATCCCAGTGTCAAGCAAAGGATTGTCATATAAGTGAGTGAACTCATGATGCCCTGTAGTGATTTCAGTGTGAATATTTTTAGTATAATTTATAGTATCTAGAGTACCCTGTATTCTGATTGGACTAGTTGATTAGTGGAACTTAGAGGCATCCACAGAGTACTAGACAAGATTATATTCCTTCAGATGTTGAATTTAAGATATCAACCTGTTTCTGGTCTAATCAAGGCTTATTTTAGTGATAATGATCTAACAGCTGCAGGCTCTCGTTGATATTTAGATAAGCAGCAAAGTTAGGATGAACAGAAAAGCCTTGCAATGGCTTGCAGGAACATTTTTCACTTACGGAGAGAAATCTGTCTAATAGATGATTCAAAGAATGACAGTTTGTGGAAGCTTGACCCTGGGCAAAACCAAAACAAGGCAACACCATGCAGAGCTCCCCAGGACCAACACAGGTTTCCCCCCAACACCCCCCCAAAGGGGAGAAAAACGGCGAAAAAGCCGAGGGGAAGGAGAGAAAACTTAAAAGCTTCAGACCGTGAGGGGAACAGAGATATATATATATATATTTATTTACAGAGGAGGAAAAGGGAACTTAGCACTATATGCACACAACACGAATACTGGGCAAATACAGGGAAAGAGGGGTAACTCAAATGGTACTATATATATACCCAAGGAAAACAGATAAGGCACTGCATTACCCAAATAGTGAAGTGACCAGCCCCGAGCTGTGATCCTTCTCCCCACCACCTGCCCAACGAGAGACTGACCCAGCCACAGGAGAGACTGCACCGGAGAGGCTGACCCAAGGAAGCGTCCGAAGACAGTGTGACCCACAACTTCCTCCCTCACTCTTGTATCCCACGTGATGTGAGATAGTAGGGAATACCTCTGATTTGTCAATGTATGTCACCTGTCTCGTTTCCCAGGAAGGCCTAAAAAGCAACAAACCTAGCCAAAGCCTAATATTTAAACTACCACACAGTTTGAGTTTAAACTTCTTTTCATTTAATGGCTACATGAAAACTAACTAGACAGTACATTTGAGTAAGACGGGGAAGAACATCTCTTTCATGCCTGGGCCAAATTTAGGAGGAACTACCAACTGTGGTAAAAATGCTGGGTAACTAAGTTATTGTTGTAATAACTACAATTAGCATAATTATTATAATTAATTTACATTATGTAAAGTAATTATCTTTCAAAAAATGCATCTTGCACAATTTGTCAGTTCTGACTTCTCAAATTTTGAAATTTCCAACGTGTTATTTCAGAGAGCTACATTTGGTCTTACAGTTTTATGTCATTTAGCAGTATTTCTTAATTGCAGTTATTCGGATTCTTTGGTAGTTATTGTCTTTTACATTTCATGTGTTTTTTTTTATTCAGGATGGTTTTCAGCAGAATAGCTGTTGAGAAACTACTTGCTAGTAAGTGCCGGTGTTACAGCATGGATGCACCTGATGATATGGTCCTTGGGATGTGTTTCAGTGGCTTGGGAATCCCTGTAACACATAGTCCACTTTTTCATCAGGTCAGAGAGTTACTTTTAAGTATTTAAAATTATTTTATTTTTAAAGTATACGTATAAAACAGGACTCATAAATATTGCATACTCGCATAATATGTAATAACAATAACCAAGATGCTGCTGCTATAGCTTGTTTCTCTGCAGAAGGAGATTGATCAAGCAAGTAAGAAGATTCTCAAAGCATGGATTACTACAATGCTTTACTAGTTTATATGCTATTTCAGTTAATCTGTATCTGCATTTTATAAAAAAAGCAGAGGTGGATATTTTGAAAAATAAATAGAATTAGGAGCCACATACTTTGAATAGTTGCCGTATGTTCTCTAAGAAAAAAAAAAAACCAACAAAACGACAATACTTTTTTCTTCGGTTAATAGAGAACTGACAATGAAATTTTTCAAATTCAGATCTGCCTTGTCTATTTACCAATTTTTCTATTGATTCAGTATTTACTATTCTGAAATATCTCATTAGTGAACATAGATTCCACAATATTTAACAAGCTAACTGTAGTGTCACAGTGGAAAACATGACACATTGTGGCCTATAGAGCTTTTCTGCCTTGTAAACTAAAAATACCAAATCCTTCCCTGGTATTAATGGGAAGCACTAAAGATTTTTTTCCCAAACAGTGCACAACTATTTTAAAAATCAGCATTTAAATCAGTTTACTGTTTGATGTTTTTCAGGTGTTGATCTAGTTTAAAAACTGGGAGGACCTGTGTATCTGCATATGAACTGAGATTTTAATAGTAGGCTACTTGAGAATTAGTAAATTACCATTTAGTTCAAAGCAACTGTCAGTGGAGAAGTTTATTTAGATTACCAGTTTTTCCTATGTTAAGATGCTCTTCGTGATTACATTTGCCATTTAGAGAACACACTATTCAATATTTCAATTCCTTGCCCATATAAAAAAACATATCTGTTTACTTTCCCGTTTTGTTTATCATTGCTTACTCCTTTCAGTATAAAAAGAAAGCAAGTCATGCATCTTATAAAAATCAACAGTTATTGAATAATTTGTGCTTGCACAGATGTTTAAAAAAAACCCCAACCTGTCCTAATTAAAGTGTAGTCATAAAGAACTGAACCCATTTTACAGATAAAAAAACCAAAGCACCTCCTTGTAGTCCATAATGGTGTGCATATGATGATGAATCACTTTGAAAGTGAAATCCTGGCAGTTTTATTTTCCACATAGAAAATTACTCTTGATTTGTAATTCACCTTTACTGTTGCTTATAACAAATTCCAATTTGACATACCTTGAACAAAAATTAACCCTGGGGAGAAAAATACCAAATAAAAACTGAGTGTGCTTATTCCACAAATTCCACTATTGCGCAAATGAGGGAAAAAAGGAGAAAACCAATTTTTGATTTTCTGCCAACCAGAAAATTAATTCTTTAAGGCTTGACTGAAATATTGTGTGTGATTTTCCTTGAAGTACACGAGTCCAAAGTTGTACTGAGATATATATTATGAAACAGAAGCAAAGACATCTTTGTCCTTGGAGGGTCTGTGATGTGACAGTGTTTGCTTGCTCTCACTGGTGTCCTGCTGGCTACATGCTAAGGTAGATACACATGTGTTCTGTAACTTGTTCTAGAGGCTTTTGACATGATCAGTCTCTTAAAGAGTACAGGAACCTTCCCATGTTGAGTAGCAGCCAGGATTGAGGTCTTAAATATAAAATCTGTCCAAGAGCAATGTATTTGGCTTTTCTAGAATACCAAATGGAAATTCTAGAAAAAAGGGGGGAGAAAAAGTGCAAATATTACAATAATAGATGCCATGAAAGGTAGGGAAGAAGAAATTCAGGGAATTTATATCTAAAGGTCAGCCACCTATGAAGCTGTATGATTCTTAGAGAGCAATGTAATAGAAATTATGAGAATAGATCTCGTTCTTCTAGAATTATCAAAACACCAAAATTTCGTGTATAGCTCAGCAGAAAGCTGATTGATTTTCAAACAGAAAAAATATTTGGTCCCAGATACCTAAAAATTGTCTCTATCCAAAGTAACTTCTTCAGGTTTTTGAAGCCTAAATGTTCTGCCAAAGCATGCTTTAGAAGTCTTGAGGTATTTGCCTCCCTTTTAGTTTTTCTATTGGAGTTTTTAAAAATAAGCCCTCTGTGGTTTAAATATCAAAATTTAAAAAGCCACCAGCAACACACATTCAGATTGCTTAATGTCAAATTCTGTTGCCTGATTTTGTGACTGGAGTATATACAGAACTGCATGAAGAACACTGCATGTAGAATTCATAAATGCCACCATACATAGGTGAAGTGTGCAGTATTGAATCAGTTTAGGCATTAAATCAATTATTTGGTATCTAAGTCACTCAGTTCTCTTCTTGTGCGTTACATCTAGAAAAAAAACACAAATGTTTGCCTTTCATGTATTTCTTCTGACAAAGACTTTGTTTACTAAGACAAAATGTAGTTATTTTACCAGAGACCACTGCAGGTGGGGGCTTTTTATAAGATGATGCACTTACGAGGCATTAAACTGCCAGAGAAAATGAAACGGGCATGGTGCATTAAGATAGCAGCTGCATCATGTAGCTGTGTTGTAATCCTGTCTGGTTTGATACAGCCTGATAAAGAATAACAATGCAGTTTTCTGGCACCACAGTTTGTCCATATCTCACATTTAAAACCTTCTCCTGTCATAAAACTTTATGTACTTTGGCTGTTTATGGCCTTATTAGGACCCTGCAATCACACTGGCAGTGCTGTTAACTCTCATTAAGAGGAGGAGGAAGAGATCATTACTTAAAATTATTTTGTCATTATTGAGCCAAACCTGCATATTTAAAAAGATGCAATACAAACTACACTCTTTATCACCTGTTTTCATAGATGGTGACCATTTAATCCTGATAAATAGGACATATCTAATATCAGTGTGCTTCATTCATAGCATGATGACTGCAGTGTGAGTTGAAGATTTAAACTAATGCCTATCAATTTTTTTAACAGAGGGATGTAAAACCCCCTTTGTTGCCATCTTGAGTCAGTGCTACATTGCTTTATGTTACAAAGGCCATTGAATGGTGGTACTTCCTCTTTTAAAAATGATTCTTGATCACTGAGCACTTGTGGTTTTGCTTTATTCTTCCATTGCAGGCAAGGCCAATGGACTACCCAAAAGACTACCTTGCTCACCAAATTCCAGTATCATTTCACAAGCATTGGAATATTGATCCAGTGAAGGTGTATTTCACATGGCTGGCACCAAGCACAGAAGAGTCACACAATGGAAAAAAAGTTGGATATAACAGAGAGGATTTATAATCAGTAGAAGAATGTAAGTGTTAATTAATGTTCTGCATATAAGAGACAGTCAATACTGTGATTTTTGTTTCATTTTCACGTTCATCTGTCCACGACACAAGAAGACAGTTTTGGTTCCTGTTGGTTGTATCCCTTCAGAACAATGGAAGAAGGCACTTAAACTTTGGGATTCTTTTGCTACACTTGGTTTATCTTTAAAATGATTTTGGGCTTTTTATACCCATGAACTTGACACACGTTTAAAATGTCTTGTACAACTTTACCTGTGTTCTGGTTTGGACTTGGGTCAGACAGCATTAATTTACATTTCCTTCCTTTTTTCTCTCAAAAACTGATGTATTTGGGAGCCTAGTACTGAATGTGAGTTGAACATCTGTTGAACATTGTCTCTCATTGACCTACAGAAGACAATTCTCTAAAATGTTCTGGAACAGTTTCTTGGTAAATCATAGAGGAAACTTTTTTTTCTGTGACCAGGAGCTGGATTGTGTGAAGACTGTGCATTTCAGAAAGAAATAGTGTAATTTCCTGGAGTAGTTAGACCAGACACGAACCACTGTTGTACCTAAGTTTATTGGCATTTGTGTGGAATGTCATGTACAAAATGGAAGAAAATGTTAAGGACAGGGATTTCTTAAGTGGCCACGGGAGGTCACTGTGGCTCCTTTAGAAACCGAAGTCACTGTGCATCTATTTGGCAAGTATAAATGTGACTCTTAAGGATTTTTGCAGAGCTAACACTTCAGTATTTCTGATGTGTGCATTTCAATAGCATATGGATGCCAGCTTTAAAAAGTTTGTAGTATTCCTAATTTATATCATCAAGATAAGTAATTTTATGCCTACAACATGTAAAGAGTGATTCATATTTAAAATGTTCTTGATTTTTTTTTTTAGCAATTCAGTTTTGTAAAAATGTTTGTACAAAAACTGGCTTTAGTATGTTCTAAACTAATTTTTATATTGTAAAACTACTTCTTTTAAGATGACAGTATATGGTACTTGTATGCTGTTATTTAACTTGGCTTGCTATATTGTAACCAAATACAGGGTCTTAAAGCCATAATGCTGAAGTAACTTGTGTTTTGGTTTCTTTTAGTAAGTTACAAAATTGATTCCACTCCAAAGAAAAGCAATACTTGCTCTAGAGTCAAAGTAAGGGAGCCACTGATTCCTGTTTCAGTAATTACTGAACTTGAATAAACATTTGTTTGTAAATTTAGCTTATGGGATTTTAATCATTGAACAGCAAGCACATATTCATAATAGATTCAAATTCTAATTAAGTAGGAGCAATTCATGTTATGGTTCTTCTTCCCACTATCAGTGCCTTAAACAGTAGACATTTTACTGATACCAGGACTATGTTCTCCAGTACCGTGGGTGAATTGTTAATTATGTTTACTGTTTAGAACTGTGACAGCTGAAAGCCGAATAAAAACATTCTTTAACCTTTTGTGTCTTCTTCCTCTTTGCGAACACAGTAGAGGAATCTTTAAGCACCAGTGAAATAATTATATCGCTTTAATTGTATTTCCTCTCAGTTGTACTAAAAGACAACTTTTTTTTCCTCATATTCTGTCCTGACATACTTCCCCAGATTAGGTTATTTTCAGTCTCTGGTTTTGTGCAAATGGAAAATGCTTTTTCAATTAACACCTCATGCGATTGGGAGTCTTGATGCTGTCACAAAATATATGTCATTATCAAATTCTCCAAAGGTCTTGCAACTCAGTCCAGTCAGTTCCAACTTCCAACTGGTGATACTTAATCTCTTCTTGGGCCCGTGGAGGCAGACTAGGTCAACAAAAGATGATTAGCTTTGAGTCCAAGCTGTTTTGTTCTTCTAGGCTTCTATCTTATTTAGAGCTGGGGAGCCATTGACTCATTGATTGACTGCTTACTCAGGCTTTTACTTCTGGTCTGACAAATGTAATAGTGGCTATCTTAAAATCCATCTTTTCCCTTGCTTTTAGCCCTTGGATTTACTGCAAGGTTTCTGGACTTTTGAGACACAGCTAATGGTTTGCAACCCTGGCAGCAGCATGACAAAAATTACCTTTTAGTCTGCCAACTAAAGAACTTTAGATTTTTATTCAAGCAGAGGGTCCCAAAGAGTTTCTGTAAACAAAATGTGAAGCCTTCTCTATATTAACTTTATTTTTAAAAGAGTCAGGATGACTACTAATGTTTGAAATCTAAAGACAAAATTGTGTGTTAATGAGCCTCAATAGTACTGATGTTTCTAATGAAAATCGAGTGGATTATAAATGGTGTTATGTTATAGCAAATCAATAGAAGGGGCATTCACAACTCACTTTGTAACAGGCAGATGAAAACGAGACTGCAAAGGTGATTGAAGTTTCCTTTTCTGGGACATTCCAGGATTGTGGTGTGAAAAAGAAAATCTGGGAGTCATTATTGACTGCTTCTTTTTAATGTTTATAACAGAAAATTGCCACATATTAAGATATTTCATGGAATTCTTTTGATAATTAAGTTGGTTAGTTAATCTGCTTTTGGGAGAAAAGAAACCCTTGAAATCCTATTGAATGCCTTCAATATAGCGTATATATAAATGATGAGTGATGAAGTATTTGAGGCCCACATTTGATCATGAGTGAGAATGAGGACTTTGAGTCTGTTTTACTCCCTTACATCTGCAGATGCCCAAGCATGGAGAGACCCAAAAGGACCTGACGTTTGTCTCTTCCTCTGCAATTAGGAAAATGGGCAAGAGTCTTGAAGTAGCTTGCAAGCTGAGTAACTTTCTTTGTGTGCAGGAAGACTTTGCCCTAACACCAGCTCTAATAGCTGTTGACCAGAGAGAGGAGTCCTAGTTACCTTATTTTCAGTTCCTTAATTTCTCATGGTTTTTGTAACTAGAATGTTTCTACCAGAGGCCTGAGACACCATTCAATTAGATTCCTGGAAAGTGAGATCAACACTGTGCAAGGAATGCCATAACAATGTGCTATGAAGTGCCTCCAGAGCCAGTAATGTCACTTTGTTACCAAAACCCATGAAAAATTAGTAAGAGGTTTACTTTTTCCACCACTGTAAAACTCTGGAGGCTTTTGTTCATTAGACTCCATGATAATGAACGTATTTGAGTTTATTTTAATGCAATTGCTTCTACATAACTGTTGATGGGGAACTAAAGGAGAAATTTAGAATTCTGAGCAGAATGCTCCCTGATGATGTCACTTCATCATGCATTTGCTGAGGAAACTAAGAGCACTTGACTCTGCTCCATTGTTGCTTCCTAATGCAGCTGTGGCTCTGAGGTTCCAGGTTACAGCAGCATGGTTGCTTCACCCTCCCCACTATCCTGGTGCACACATCTGCTGTGTCAGCAGAGAGCAAATTCACCTCCTCAGTCACGTTGAGGGTTTATATATTTAAGTCATTATTTCATTCAACAACAAAAGAAAGATTCTATACTGATTTGTAGGTAACTAATTTTTCTGTTTTAATTTGTTTTATGTTATGCGCATATATAAAGAGTAGGTTTTTAATACACAGTCTCATAATGGTAGCCATTATGTGAGAAACAAAAGTCCTGCTTTTCAAATCTCAGTCTGTGGCTTACAGGAAGAGACCTGTGGGACTAGAGGAAGCAGAGAGAGGTGAACTATCTGTTTGCATCTAGCTGCTTTTGCAGATTCCCTTGACTTGTTTATTTGTGCCCTCATCAGTCAGAAAGCAGCAGTGCCTCCATTGAAATCAGTTAATGAGATTTCTTCTGCTAGGACCTGCATTTGCATGGCAAGAGTGAAACAACCTTGGTGGAGTGTCTGTGTACTGGTTGGTTCTGAAACTAGGAAAGAAGACCCAGTAGAAATAATTTATTTAAAGATGTGAAGGTAAGTAGGCATTATGCAAATTCTGCAGGGGCATAAAGGATTCACAGTCAAAGAAAGGAAGAATTGGTTTGGAAATAGGCTGTGGAGAGCAGTACATCAGTGAAGTTGAGTGAAACATTCTTTATGGAAAATCTATAAGCATGCTGCTTTTGTAAGCTAAAAAAGTAATGCTACGTTATTCCTGTGAGAAATAAAATTTTAAAGCAATGTTTTTGTAAGTCTGAAGGCTTAAGAGCCCGACTCTTACACAGAACTACTCCAAGAAAGTTAAAAGCACTAGGTTGTTAATATTTTACAGACTTGACTTAAAAAAATAAATAATTCTAGTGTAAGCAATTTGTTAATTGTCTTAATAAGCGAATGAAGAAAATTATCTGCTGGGAAGATTATTGTGCATTATCAGCTAGTTTGTGCCCGCTTCTCTTGGATGTATTTCGAATAGTTGTGACTTTGTAGGAACATCTGTTGCTCATTAATCCCATGGGATAAGTGTTAAGGTGCCTTCTCTTCATAAGAAAACATTAATGCACTGGGCTGGTCCATATGCTGTGCACTCAGATCTAACTCAAATAGTAGAAAGAAAAGACACTGAAATAAAACCCAGTGTTATAACACATGTTCTCAGCCATCTTTATCATTCACTCTTGAAATTCCTCTGGAAATGTAGCAATTGTGCACCATGGGCAAAGACAAAAGGGATGGGCCATGTGAGATTTGGACAATGCATTGGGCATTTCATTCAATTCTAGTTGGGACATCCTCAAGATAAAAACCTAATCAGACAGTTTATACTGAATTCCATCAAGGCCCTCATATAAGGAAGTCATAGTTCTACATCTTCACAGGGAGGGCTGCATGGTAGTGTCTGACTCCTGGTCCCCAAAAGCCTGGGAGAATGGCAAGAAATACAGCACATATACAACATTTCCCTCTTTCCTGAGGGATGAGTGGAGACGTAGTGAGTTCCTCAATTGTCCTCCTTCGAATTAACTGCACCCTGGCTAGCAAGGTAGCAGAAATGATACGGAGTGAAACCCTAAGTAAACATAAATATGAAATAATAGCCATTATCAGGTCAAGTTCAGTTGTGGCTGCGGAGGCAGTAGTAGCTCTGTGCTTGTTAAGGACAGTTGACCACAAGTGCTGATGAGTGATGCTGGACAATTCACCAGCCTTATTTTCCAAAGACTTCTTAAGACTTCTTCTCTTGCTATGATTCTGTTTGCAAGCTCCTTTCCCTTGCATGCAGAAACACACATGGCTCTATCAGGAATATTTCCTTGAGGTAGCCCTTCACACGGAGCAGATGCTCCGTGGGCAACTATGCTCCAGGGGCAGGGGATGTACTCTAAGCAGTCATTTTAACCCTGATAGGCCACATCTTCTTTCAGGCAGAGCCTGTCAGAGCTGTTTCTTAACAGGATAACACATTTGCACAGAAATCAGAATGGCAGACTAGCCCAGGCTCCTCTGGAGGTCACCTGGTCCAGCCCCTGTGCTCAACCATGGCTTTTGACTATCTCCAAGGGTGGAGACCCCACCACCTCCTAAGGCAACCTGTGACAGTGTTTGACCATCCTCGCAGTATAAAAGGATTTTCTTACATTTAGTTGAACTTCCCTGTGTTTCAATTTGTGCCCACTGCCTCTTTTGCTGTCACTTGGGCTTTCCTGAGAAGACTTCAGCTCCATCTAATCCACACCCTCTCATCAGGTACTTACTGAGCCTCTGCCTCTGAGAAGCCTCTGAAGCTGCCTACGTGGGGTTCAGATCCAATTTATTTTTACTTATTTGGCAGTTTAACATGGCAAGGTGACTCCAGGCACTTTCCACTACTCTGTTTACAGGTTTTTAATATCTGTCACAGTGCCAGGCATTTGCTGCATGGTGAGAAGCTGCTGGGAATAATTAGCACCGAGGGGAAAATGTCAGAGAGATTCAAATGTACCATTTATACAAAATGCTACTGCTTTTTAAACTTCCTGTCAGCAGCAGCACAAAACCTCTGTGAGCCCCTGTGCCCTGGAGTTCATCCCACCCACATAGCTATGTTCCCCACTCAAGAGTCCCATTTCTTTTCCCTGCAAGGCTGGTGCCAGCAGCACTGGGAGCTGGAGGGACTCATGAGCTCCTTGATGCCCTGGCACCCTGCACATGTCACATTTCCACAAGCCAGGTTATCCACAGATCATGCTCCTATAGGAAGCTGCCTCGATCTGTCTGCATCACTTACCTTGCATCACTGCTCAGGCTGTCTCTCCTATTGCCTCACTTTCCTGCTTGGTTTTGCCTCCAGGCACCCCATAGCTCTCCAGTTCTGTGCATCAGTCCCCCCAGTACCTGCAATGAGTTGTGTGACACGTTCCTCCTGCTGCCCTCATGCCACTAAATATCAATAGGCAGTTACTGCTGTGATCTGCAGGTTTTAAATAGTTTTCACGTGAAGGAGAGTCAGTTTTCAATTAACACATTGCCCCCTGCAGGGCTCATTACCAGTATCGATCATAAGGTGGTATTGCAGCCTTCCCAGTGATTTGTGGAATAATAGCCCCACAACCAAATAGGTTATAGAGAGGTACGTTTATTCAGCGCCGGGTGCACGGGGGATCGCTCCTCCAAAAACGTGCACACTTGTCTGTGCTTACAGGCTTGTTTATATGCAATTACAGTATACATATTTATTATTTTTTATACTTATGCATTATCTTCTTAGAAAAAGGCCAGGTTATTCTAATCAGTTCCCAGAAATAATTTCCATTTTCTCTGCCTTGAGCCCCTCCTCTCTGAGTTTGCACAGTGATTTCTAGTGGTCTTGGACAGGGGTCTTTGGGGGTCTTGAGGATGAAGATTATAGTCTTCCTCGCTGTGCCCTTTTCAACTTTGGCTCAGAAGGCAGCTGCAACTCATCTTTTTAGCAGCTGAACTGGTCTAATTAACGAATTTCTGTAGTTATCTTTCCTTTTTGACATATTCCTTGACTTATTGTCTACAGAAACCACTGAGCTGATTAGGAGTGGCCTTGGCTGTCTCTCCCCCACCGTGTGTAGGCTATTTTTATGTCTAAATGATTTAAAACAACCACCAAACATACTTTTTAAGAGATAAATCCCCTTATCACCAGGGATTGTATTGCTTGGTCAGTGGAGGTGTAACACTGGGGGTGCTGGGGAAGAGATTTGCTCCAAAACCCACTTGCTCTGTGCCTTCCCTGACACTCCTGTGTGGACATGCCCTTGTTCTGCCAGCACACGAGTGACCTGCTCACAGAAGTGCACACTTTGCCTTATTGGTTATTTGGGGGGACAGATTGAGGTTTCTCCATGCCAGAGCCTGTCTCTCAGTGCAAAGAATGGAAGAAAAGTATTTGCTGCAGAGGCTGAGCAGAGAATTCAAGACATCTAAGGGATTGGTTCACACACATATATCTCCCTTAATATTCACACGAAATTGCTTTCATGGTGAGAAAAAATGAACACAGTACTCCAGCAATGCCCCAGTGGGACTGAAGAACCAGTTTCTAACTTCAAAGCACTTCAGGAGCAGACAATTTGCTCCACAGCAGCCCCATCTTGGAGTGCAGAGCATACCAGGACCAGCAAGTGAGCGCTTAATTGTTGCCCTCTTGCAAGGAGTGTTTTTTGCTCCATTAAGTCCTCCTGAATAATGAAAAAATAGTTGTCAATTGCAGATTTCCAAACAATCATGATATGCTCGCCTCCTAACCTCAAGTTACAAAAAAAAAAAAATCAATCGCAATCTCTGTGGAGGATGTGCCTAAAGAGAATTTGTAGATATATGTTCCTCTACAGTACATATGTATGTTTATATGGCCTATTTCAAAGACCTAGAGTCTGTCAAACCTCATTGTTAGTAGCTCCAAGAAACTGATTTTACACAGTCACCACCATTAAGTTTCTGTATTTACAGTTCACCATCCTTGGGCTGGGAAATAATAGTACGATACAGGGGAGCATACAGATAATGATTTATACTGTCCTGTTTAATTTTCTCTGGTGTTCCTAATGCCTTGGTTGGCCAAATCCCTTTCTGAAGCACCCCAAAGGGATCCAAGCATTAAAGTTCAAGGTTTTAGATTTCACACTGCACTATTTCTGCCTAAACTATTCAGACACTCAAGTACCTGTTAGTGAGAACAGCCTGAACATCCTCAGTCGTGATGGTGTGGCAACATCCAGACTTTCAGCCCTTCCCTGGGGTTCACACACAAGATGATCCTGCACCTACTCGTGATGATAGGAGATGTTCATACTGCCCAGAACACAAAGTTTTCCATTACCCAAGCACATGGTGTTGACAGCATTACCTACAGGCTGGAGAGTCATCTGAGAGGGAGCCTGAGCACCCATCTCTAAGCCTTAAGAAGAAACCCTTCATGCTACCTGGAGCCGCTGGACTCATGGAGCTGCAGTGGTGGACAGGTTGCTGTTGAAGATGTCTTGTTTTAATTAAACACCCAGAGCAGCAGCCTACAGATCCCAGGTCTTCCTTCTTACTGGCTGAGTAGCTGCTGTATCTGTTGATAAAAAGAAAGTTGAGAGGTCCATGTGCAGGTGACAAGGCTGCAATTACCCATCTTTCCTACTGAGAAATGTTTAGCAAAGGTCACTTTGTACCACTGTGGGCATAAAGCATGTCTCTGCAGCAGGGAGTCATTTATCCCCTCTCACAGTATCTGTGAGACAGAAGTAAAAAACTAAATGTGGTGTTCATTAATGAATATTGAGCTTTTACATAACAGGTACAGGTAATTTCTTAATTCTGCCTTTTTAGAACTTATTTTTAAATGCACTCTTTGTAATTTGTCTCATTGAATGCCTATTGCATAAACAGAAATATCCCACATTAGACAAATAAAAGTCACATTCAAGCTGACCAAATCATCCCTTTCAGGGTGCAATTAATTATTCAAGACACACACATCCAAACATTGCATAAGCACTCTCTTCCTTCTGAAATTACCAAATATATTTAAGTATTTATAAAGGAGGAAACATATAGCGTCAAATAACTTTGTGGACTTCTAATTGTTTTCAACATAGGTTCAAAGCCAGTATAAAACTTCCACGTGTAATCCAGCATACTGCTACAAGCTATGTGCCTACAGGCATGTAGAGCTCCCCTGGCAAAATCCTGCCATTATCCCTGCATCTTTTGTTATTTAACAAGATATCCCTTCCCTCAGAGCAACCAAGTGTTTTTGACTTCTCTGGGAGCAGAACTGCTCCTGAGATGACCAGTGGCCATACCCTGACTCCCTGGTACCTGCAGCACCCCTCTTGAGAGCAAGCTTCGTGCCTCCGACATCTGGGTGCCACCTCCATTTCTGAGCAGCACCATTCTGCCCTGGCAGCAGATCCAAACCCATGATCTGATTAACAGAACAAACAAAACCAGGGCAAAGCCTTAAGTTTAAATCACTAACTAGAAGAGATTATTGAAAATAACGAGTTTGTTTTTCCTAGCAGCAGCAAACAGGAATTTTAAACAATAATCTATCAAATAAATACATTATCATCATTGCTGGGCAAGTGTCTCTATTTTCTTTATGAATAAGGGAGATAAAAGAGGAGATTTCCTCACAGGCTGAAAAACATAATATTTTCTTTCTCTAGTTACTTGTCAAGGGTTGTACATCAACCCTGTCAGACAGGCACAGGGAAATACTCTATAAACACAACGGAGGTGGATTAACCTGGCGGGGCTTCTTCACAGGCATGCTGCAAAACTACACATTTCATCAGGCCTGCAGGGATAATTGCAAGTTTGTCGGGTCCTTCTAAAACACTTTAAACTTTCACACCACTCGGCTCTCAGAACTGGTATTGCTTAACAAATCTCATGGCATATAAAATTGCACACTCTTTTTCATGAAGTCTTAAATTTTACTTCCTTGCTCTTTCCTATTTCTCCCTTCCTTTTTTTTTTTTTTTCCCAAGCAAATTTTACTACATTTTGCTCCCACAGAGAAGATGGACGTGACATCAGCTGATAGGGGCAATGCAAAGAAGCATCCCAGGCCTGCTGTGTGTCAGCACTTCTACCAGTGCCTGCTGCAAGGAATACTCTGAGAAAACCCCCCATGGTATTTTCCTGCTTATGAGCACTCAGCCACCTTGGGCCCTTGGCAGCGCCTTTGTAAATCTGTCTTCTTTATTTGTAATAGCCAGTCCCTTACCTGATAACCTGATATCAAGGTAACTGAACACAGTTAGGAGATTTGGCCCAAGTGTCACCGCGAAGGAAGAATTATCAACGCCTGGTGAACGCACTCAAAGGCAAAGAGCTTTACAGGAGGAGGCAGAACTCAGTGCTATAAAAACCCAGTGGAAAAGGGGGAGTTTTGCAGGCTGTTAAAGACCAATGCACAGTTGCTATTTTGTCTCAAATTAATTCCTCTGCACCCAGTACCTCTGAATACTGCAGTGGTATAATTTCTCTGCAAAACTGGATGAAAAATTCTCCATAGCCAGTGTGATTCCTTTTAACATCCTTTTCCCGGAAAATGAGGCTGTTTTGCTTTCTGCTATGACTGAGTCTCCAACTTAGTGCATGAAGTGCCTGTCTTCATTCATGAATGCTGAGATGACTGGACAACCCCATGGTCATTCTGTTACGGCTTGAGCCTTCATCAGCTTGGCTTTGCCTGGTCCCACAGCAGCAGCTTTGAGTACTCAAATCTACATGAAATTCTCATGTCCAATTGTTTTCTCCCTATGGATATCACTGTATTTGGTCATAGGCTTTAAGGCTGAAAGGACTTCGTTACTGTTTGGTCTGATGAGGTGCAGAATGAGAGCCCTGTGATCCACAGGGTGTGCTTGGATGCACAGTCTGCGTGAAGAGTGAGGTGGGTAAGGTGGGACCTCGCTGGAAGGAGATCTGGCAGTATCCTTCAGGAGGGGTGAATAGCACACATGGACTTTGTGGGGCTGAGTGGTCACAGAAAGCAGGGAACAGAGGGGATGTGTGCACTAGGGGCAGTAAAAGGAAAGGAGACCCAGGCAAATGGCATGAGACCAGCCGCTCTGTTGCTATGGTAAGATCCCCTTAAGGCATAATTAGAAAAAAAATGCAGCACTGAAGGGACCAATTTATTTCATTTTTTAAAAGGTAAAAACAATTCTCTGCGTATCTTGGAGTGCATGACTTTCCTTGACATTTATAAACCAAACTGTTACTGTATACATAAATATGTATCTTTACTCCAAATCATGCTTGAATATGAAAAAATTACATAAACTCAAGTATTCAAAGTCTGATGGCATCTCAGTTGTATTTCTTCATGCACTGAAGTCCCTTTTTTGTGATGACTTAGTTGTCTAGACTCTAAGCAAAATTTAATTCAAAACCAGGTGCCAGTAATGGTTTATCATTGGTCAAGGTTTCTGAATAGTGGTCAGACATAAAAGTTTCTTCTTTCCACCTGCACAAAGACACAGTCTCTGTCTCCTTTTACATTTCGGGTCATCCCATAAAATGCCTTCCCAGCTGATTTTCAAGGCCTGTGGCAATTTTTCCTGCATGTGCCTATTGCTCAGGGGTATTTAATCTCCTTCTTCCAGGGCACCTCTCTGTGCTGCAGTCCTGGCAAAGGTAATGAAACTCCACAGAGACTGAGAGAACTTGAATCAGGTAAGTTTTGAGGGTTTTTTGCAAAAACCTGCATGATCTCATGCAAGTTACTTTGTCCTTGGTGAGATGGGATAGCTGTAGATGTCAGCTGGTTTCATGATTGTTAAAGTATAGGTCAGTCCACGGAAAGTCCTAGACTGCAGCCCATTTGAAAGTAAAGCCACAGATACATAAATCTAAACACCTGATATCAAAAAACCTTTAGTGAAATGTGGGTCTCCATTTTATTTTACCTTAGTTTTCTGGCCATTGGAATAATATGTAGTTTCAGAAAACTATACATTTGGTTAAAGTAAATTTTATTTCTGCGTGGTAGATGAGTCCTCAAGACTTGTTTGGTACACATATACATTTGTGTACATATGCAGGAGGAGTGTAATCATTCAGAGCGAAAAAAAAAAGCTTTTTTTATGAAATCCCCAGAGAGGCACTTTACATCACAGATTCATTTTGGCTGACAAATGTGTTTTAAATACTACTCCCTATATCAGCTCTGCCAGCTCTTCTTTACTAGTAAATTTGAGGTTTGAGAATCAAGGCAAACACAGTGTACATAAATGAAAACCTATGTGATATGAACAGTGTCAGTCACTGAGTCAATAAAGCCTAATGCATTGTAATGCATTAGTGGCAAGTCTAGCTGTATATGGCTGTTGGAAAGGAATAGATTAAAATATTTCAAAAGGCTAAGGAAAAACAAGTTTAAACTCAACATCCAAATCTGACGTGAATTTTTTTTCATTCAGAGCGAAAAAGGAATATGGATGGAAGCTGCATCTTCAGCTGTGTGCAAGGCAGTGCTGCCCAAAGGCCTTATCTCACAGGATTAGTGCAAGGCTGGTTGCCACGGCCAGCACAGTGACTGCCTTGTGGCCTATGGCAAACTGAAACCAGGCTCAGAGAACGCTTTGCTTGGAGAAGCTGGTGGGTAGGGTTCTGCCACAAATGTAACACGCTCAAACCCATCCTACTTGGGTTCAAAGGGAGAGGTGCCATCTGTTCAGTTCATCTCTTAGAGGCCATGCAAGCTAAGCTGCTGCTCAAATGGTCCAAGTGTACAAGACCCTTCCTGAAGATTTTGCTATGAGGAGCTAAGGGTTTTTCACTTGAGAAAGCTTTCCTGCCTGAAATGAGGCATCTTTCCTGGAGGCAGTTTTACATATTTTCTCTTCCTGCATTCCAGAGAAGCTGACTCCCCAGATATGAGAGAAGTTCTTGCAGGTGTGTCTGAAGGCCCTAAGAAGAACAGGGCATGTGTCTTTTTCTAGGTCTGGTGCAGATTTGTGCTGAGAAGTGAAGTGTTCTCGACTTTGAAAATAAATTCTCCTAAATCCTTCCACTGCCTGGTATTTTGGGGGTACCTGCATGCATTTGCCCCTTACAGGTGGGAATTTCTGTGAATGTCATATTTGAATAGCCACCTTCTACCTTTACGGGGATAACAGGAGTGACCTCAGGGTCAGAACCCCTTGAGGAAGCCCTCTTGAAACTTCTTTGTGCCTGTGGATGTCTCTGCAAGAGAACTTATTGGAGTTATTTTGAAATGACCCTTTTATCAAGTAATGGAGAACAGAATAGCTATGGCCTGGTAGCCTTGAAGTCCTTTCATTCCCTGAATGCTGTTCAGGCTCTGCAGTGTTGTGCAGTCCCTTTTATGTTATGATTTATGGGAAGAAGGTGGGTCTCACAACAGTCGCTCAGGTTTTCTTCTCATTTCAATAAATCTGAAGAAAAGCAAGGGATTTTTGCTGATTTTCACCAAAGAATAAATCCTTACTGTTTAAGGCACTGCTGGAAATACAGTGAGGCATTGGCATCTCACATATCCCGTTCACTTCTGTACATTCATCTGGTCCTAAGAGGGAAGATGATGCTTTATCTAAGGAAGAAACAGAGTGGATGTCTTTATTTAAATATAAAACCATTAACTTGAAAATAGGCTTTAATTTACATATGTTCCTGTTGTTGGAAAAATTTTCATCCCTTATTTGAAACTCCAAGTTGGAAAGTCTATAAAGATTTCAAAAAAATTAAATGTCTTATACTTTTTTTATAATTCAAAATTAGAGTTGACCAGAAAATTTCAATTAGAAAGGCCTTTAAAAGAAAAATAATTATTAGAATAACCCCAGTGTTTTCCTGGGGAAAATGTCTTTTCTTTACAGATTTGAAGAAATGCACAATGTTCTGTGAACTGCCGTGACTTGTCTCGAGTTTGCAGTGTTCAGGGACTCTTGCCTTCTTTTCCCTTTTCTTCCCTCTCATGGGACAGGGATTGTAGAAAATGGTATGACCCATCAAACAACCTTTTGGACATGTTACACAGCATGTTTGGAGGTCACACCACCCTGAATTTGTTCCATCCTCTTGCCCACAGAGATCAATTGGGTAATCATCAACCCTGAGCTGAAATTCCTACGTAGCAGTGGAAAATACCAAATGAACTTAGGGACAAGATCAATTCAGTGTGTCAAAACAAAGCACTCTGATTCTGCAAATGCTGAAGTGATTCATTCTGGTATCCCTCAAAATTATGTATCTCAACTTTTGCCCTGGAATGAGATGACAAACATAAGTTTAAGGCGAGCATTTGCTGCAGTCTAGATCTTCCAGCTCAGTGCAGCTCAATTCAGTGGAGCAGCGCAAGGGGAAGTGTCCCTGCGTCCCTGCAACATCCTCCCTCACCACTGCAGTGCAAACTGGAGTGAATCCAAGCCTCTAAAGGTCACTGAGCTTTTCTCAGTACTGGGTTACCAGAGACCATGTAATCTTTGTGGTTTCATGGTGAGAAGTGCCTTGTGCCAGACAGGGTGATAAACGCCTGTACCGGGGGACAGTGGCACTGTAATTCAACTTGTACATGGCCATGCAAGAAATTGTACCTCCCAAGACCCCTACAGGGATCAGCCCTTCTCCTGCTCACCTGAGTGACTGCTTGGTCTTCAGTTTCATCCAGAAAATGCAACAGAAATAGTCACTGGTTTTCAGTGAGCAATTACCTATAGAGTAGTGCCTTGGGCATGGAAAACTGAACAGATTTTTGCTTTTTTAAAGCAGCACACAAAGAGCTCCCTATTGGAGCTTTCATCAGGATCATGTAAATGGCACTTCTAGAGCTTTGACTAGCGCATTTTTTGCAATCTTCTGTCTCTTAGTGGTGTGTGTCTGCTGTGTATTTTGCTCTGATATGCTGCTGAGAGCCACTCAGCTTGCTGCCTCTGCAGTAGCATTACATCCGCAGTGGGAAACCCTGTGACTGAACAAATCGATATCACATATGGCCTAATTCTAGGGAGGTAGATTTAATTAGTACAAGCCATCACTGATACTGTGTTTTTCCATTGTTAGGCCAAATCTATCCAAAACTGTCATTGTCAGCTCTCTGGGACTCAGTGCATGTGGTAATAGTTTTTGCAAGGTCTCAGAATAATGTGTTGATGCAAATATTATAAGCCAGTCTGGTTGTCAGTAGTAAAATTCCCAGGGCTGGACTGAACAGGAAGTAAGGGGGAAACTGAGTTTTGGACTGCAAAATGATAAAACCAATGTACTTAGTCCCATTAGGCTAATGGGGTCTTAGGGTTACATCCACAGAGATTTCCACGAGGATGTGGTGCTTAGGGCTTGTGGCTCTGTTATGCTTTGCACATAGTTATTACTGCAGCAGCTGTCTTTAAATAATGTATGCATGTTTGCGTGTTTTATGGGTTTCTTTTGAAGATGTGGATCTCTCTCAAAGCAGTTAATAAGGGTATGCAGAACTGAGTTTGACTTAGTCACCCTGTAAGAAAAGTCATGGAAAAGACCCTAAAGCTCTCCAAGATCTGCAAAGCCAGTATTTATTCCCTCAAGGTAAACTGAGCCCAGTGAGGGAACACCAGGCAGAGGCAGTCCTAGTGCAGAAGTGGTAGCTGTCCTTCATCCAAATCAGCAAAACTGAACACCATCCTTAGCTTATGTCCCCACTGTCCCAACACCAGCACCATTGGCACACATGGGTTTTCATCAGGGACTGAGTGGGTAGAACTTTCTGAAAAAAATCTCTGCTTGCAAACATTGTGTAAAAGAGGATTGTTTTAATGTATTGACTTCATTTTATTATATTATCATACTACACATTATAAGGGAATATTATGCATTATAAAGGAATAAATGGATTGGACTCAGTAAACCCTAACTTACTTGCTATATGATCTTTCAAACTAACTAATATGTTGTTTGGTTTGATTCCTGGGGCAGTGCTTGGCACATGCATAAAAAGACTGGTTACTCTAAGTGAAGAAGATGCCAGTCTTGTTTCTGCCTCCAAGCTGGGCAAAGCTTCAGGGCAGCTTCTAGACCCAGTCTGTTCCCAGTGCCTCAGGAAGGATCCCCATGGGGCAGGAGGTGGCTTTCAGGGAGGAGATCAGAGTCAGGGTGCAGATGGGAAGGTAAACCTGTGTCTTTAGTTCCAGCTGCTCTTGAGAGGCACAGAGAAGTTGGGTCTCACACCCTCCACTCTGGGCATGCCAACAGCAGCAACAGCCTGGCCAGAGCCCTGGGAAGCCCTGCCGCTCCAAAACCCTCAGCAAAACAGGTGAATCTGACAGAGGAGGGTATTAAGAAAGCAGAAGAGAAACCTTCAGTGGAGAGGGGACTCGTGAAAGGCTGGCACTGACTGCAGCGTTCATCCTGCCCTGGGAAGTGCAGCCAGTAAAATATACAGGGAAATATTACTTGGAAGAGTCTCACAGGAGTTCATGTGCAGGGATTTCACCAGTGAGAAGCTGTAACATTACCTAAAAAATTATCACTAAGGGAGATTAACCCTCTCATCAACCCAAGCAGTTTCCATGTCCAGCAAACCAATTGGCTGTAAACTTAACAGTGTCCATTGCCTGCAACAAACTGCGCTGGGGCTCCTCAGCCCTGGTGTGGAGGGCAGACATCCCAGCCACAGGGTGAGTGGAAGGAAAAAGAAAGTAGGAGAACATTTAGATCAAAACCTTTTCTTCCATGGCTAGGCAGCAAAAGGAGGAAATTAGTTTACTGAATCATGTTAAAATATTATTCATGGAAGCTAGGGTGTTCTTAACATGTAAAGCAGGAATAGCATCTAGAATTTGTTTTTCTCTTTGAGAGAGCTAAATGATTCTCCTCTCTGTTGGCTAAAAAAACCCCCCAAAACACATATTACTCAGGTTTGACTTAATTTGAATAAATGTACTATCACTGACATGATTGCTAATTATTCTTTTACTCAGTTATTCAAATTAGCATCCTATGACATGATCAAAACAGATAAGCTGTGGGAAGGCAAATATGTTTATTTGCCTTAACCCACAATCTTATTCTCATACAGACAGCCATGTACAGCAGGGGTTTAACCTTTGACAGGGTGAGTCTGACCATTCCACTGCTTCACAGCAGTTTTCCTGTCTCATGGTGAAGGGAAGGAGGCTGGCTACTCTCCCTTCCCAGCAGATGGCAAAGGGACTGATGGTACATTTTCATAGGACCTGTCTGGGAAAAACTAGGTGGACACATGCAGCTGCTCAAACCGTTCCGATCTTGTGTTGTTCTTCGCTTTTTTCCTCATGTCTTAATCTCATTATTACCTTTCTTCCTGAAACAGCATCACAGAGAAAGAAAAGAGGTTGAGTGATACAAGAGAGAAACATCAGGAAAAGAACCCTGGAAGTGTTTTCCCTTTGTCCGAGGAAAAGAGCAGTTTCCTCAGCAACAAGAAATACAGAAGTGTACTGAGACAAGACAGGAGAAGAGGAAGAAATAATGAGTGGAAAAGTTTCAGTGGGGGTAGGTTAATATGAGAGGCGAAGACACAGATGCAGTTGATGTAAAAATGAAGAGCAATCTGCTAGTTGTGGGATGGAAGTGACAAGTGAGGTGGAGAAGGGGCAAAGGCAGGGAGCCAGAAGTGAAGACAATGTAATTTTGGTGTCCCTGGAGAAGGTGAAGCCCCTCATAAAATCCAGCAGCTCTGTTTCCAATGTGCCCAATTTACTTGGTGAGATCATCTGGATTTGGGAGACCTTTTGTCATTTTTCTCCCCCCCCTCCCCTCCCTAAATGTATGAGATCACTTACTGCAGAGCTCTTCTAACAAGCTTGAGACCTATAGGGCTTTGACAGCAGGAACACATTCTCACACAAAATTTGTCCATAGGTCCATAGATATGTGAAATCCTGAGTTAATGCTTGAAAGCAAGAATTTAAATATAAGGAAGACTCCAGAAAGCAAAAGACCCCATGTTTCTTGCAAGAAAGAGCAGGCTCCTGACTGTGGTTTTTTTCCAACTCCAGTAGTCCCATGGCAAAGTCATCACTTGCAGCTTTCAAGATTTCAGTGAGACCTGATGCAGATGTTTAGCACCTTTGAAGATCACGTCCTTAACAATACCAGAGCAAACATATTCCTACAAGTCTATCTAATTGGTTCTTCTCTGGGGGTTTTTTTTCAGTTTTTGTTTAACCTGCCCTAACTGAGAACTTGCTCTGGGGTTCTTCAACTAGAGGTCAGATAAAGAATAATGTTTGATATGAAGTAGGACCAAACTCAGCTCATTTTCACAGTGTATCTTGTCTGCATACTGTGAAAAGAATTAACACTTGCTGCTAATTAGCCAAGGGGAAATGTCACTGAACATGTAATGAAGAGCATATCCTTTGTAAGTTACCAGAAAAGTCTCTGATAACCCTATTGCAGGATTACAAAAAAAGTCTTGCAGGAAAACATAATCAGTGGTATACTTGGGCTGGAGTCCTGTCATGTGTCCCGTCATGTGTCCCTCCCTTTGATACTGAGTGTAAAAACAGGCAGGGCATGATCATCCCTTCCATTTGGTCTGACCCTTGCCTGACACAATGCTCAGCTCAAGCATAAAATGCCTCCAAACTATTTCCCAGTGGCTCAGTTGCCCAATTTCACATGAAGATAATTATAATGAAAATGCTATGAAAATAAATTTAATATAGAGCAATGTTTGCTAAAATCTCATTAATCAGTTTTGTGCTGGCTTTTCTGTAAGTGTCCCAAAGATCTGTGAACATCCATCTGCTAAAGCCTGGGGAAGACACCCTATGAGCAGTCCTTGCCACCACAAGGAATGCAGGCTCTCAATTTGTCTTCTTAAGCTTTTCATACTGCTGTTAAGGTATTTATGATGTTTCCTTCCCTCTGTTTTTACCTCTTTCTTTCCTTTTAATATCACTAGTTGTTCTCAGCGATATTTTCTGGTAGAGATCTTAAAATACATCACAGAGGCACAAAATGTATTATCCCCCCCCAACCCTTCTACACCCCAACGTACTCCCCTAGCTGAGCGGAGAAGCTGACTCGCATTGCCATAATTGATGCATCTCCTGTATTATGTAAACAGTCATGAAATTTGAAATATAGCATTGCTAAGGGGTTGTTTATAATCTGTTCACTCAATTTTTTGGCTAATCCAATTAAATCTGCTGATCCTGTCGAAGTGTGTAAAGCCTTTTGCTTGAGTAACCTTCAATGTGCATCTAAATTATTCTTTGTTTTGTGACCTGTGCAGCCCTTGAGCACGATAATGGTTTTTCAGCCCCAGAGTGATATATACCCCTGTCTAAGTTGACTCCCCATTTCTACACATAAATCTCAGCTCTTAGGAATTACTTTAAGGCCCCAAATAAACTCTCTGTCATTTACCATTTGTAATTAATGTCCATTATTCTTTTTAAGTAAAACAGTCAATTTAATTAATTCTATAAATGGTACTGTGTTAAGCAACGTCATAAATAAAACACACTTTCAGGGAATTATGTCAGTGCTTTTTCCCATTAGCTTTTTTTATTCTCTAGAAAGCATCTTTTCCCCAGGTGCTCTAAGGCTGCCTCTCTCCCTTCTCATTCTTGTCTCCTTTGGTGCTGCCATTGCAACCACCCCAAGGGGAGCCATGGAACAGATTGGTGGTGATGCACAGTCACTATGCTCCTCCTGTTAAAAGCTCTTCTGTATCTGACCTTAGAAACACAAACTTTCTGTCTCAAAGCAGGGAAATCAAGCACTCAGAAAAAAATCCAAACCTTTCAGTAGTATGTGTCACAGTTTTAATTGAATCCCTTGTCATTTCAACAGGGTCTTTCAACAGCTTTGTGGACTCAGTGAGCTGATGAAAACTTGAGCTGGAAAAAGAGCTTAGCGTGGCCGTTGGCCAGGACAGCTCTCCCCCTTGATATGTGCCACATCACTGTGTTAAGACAGGTTTAATCGAAATGGCAGCATCCTGCTTGTACCAATGTGGCTGTTGTGTAAAAAAGCCACATGGCTTCATTCAAATGCAAGCTCACTTCTGCATATTGTATGAGATATAATTCTAAGTCCTGGAGCAAAGCTCGGCTTATTTGAGCGAGGTAAAGTTAATACTGCATCTGTATTAGCCCAGCAGGTAAAATTGCAAGAATCAAACAGGTTTGATTGGTACACTAGTTTGCAAAACTATGAAGGAACAGAAAGGGCCACTTCAGAACCTGAACAGGGTTCCTGTGCTCAAAACCTTCTTAGCCTTCCAGTTCTAACAGATGGTGAGGACAGTTCCCTACTACAATTTGACTCCCTTATGTTCCTAGATAGTGACATCTGTATTAGTACTCCGTATTACTGATTCATTTGTGCCTCACCCTACGTGTGCACTCCATGGTGTTTTTTTCTGGACTGCCTCATACAGTAAGGTCCCATCAAAAGACTAAAACCTTTTAAACTCAAAAAAGGCAAGTATCATTTGAATTAAAAAGTCAGTCTTTAAAAACAGAAATCAAAGCTTAGAGCTGGTGTAAAAATTTTTTTCTTTCTTTCTTTTTTTTTTTTTGCTATACATATATCTATATGTACATAATGTGTAACTTACCCCTGCCCACCCTTGAAGGTGTGGTCAAGGGTGAGTTCTTGTTTCCGATTTTAACCATGCCAACTCTTTCTGAACATCTGCCTACGAGATAATTTTTGTCTATTACATTCAGTGTCTCCAAGCCTCTTTAGGATTTACCTCTACAGACATTTATTAGTGGTAAATGCTCAGTCACAGAGCTCAGGCTCTGTTCATATGTGCATAAAAGGAGGAAATATCAAATTGAAATAACTCAGACGTGATTAAAATGTGGAGAAATACCTGCAAAAACCTCATTGGCTTTAACATTTTCTGAACTACAGACCCAGCTTTTGAGTGCAAAAACCACTACTAACCCCAGACAGTCACAAAATAAACTATGCAGAATAATTTTCTTTTCATAGGGCCTTATCAGGGTGTGACATCAAATGTCCCCAGAATAATACATGGATCTGCCCATCCCTGGAGGGGGGAGGACGGACTGTGCAGGGGGTCCTCTAGCTGGAGACTGATGAAACAGTTGTTTAACAGTTGAATTAAGTAAAACTACCCCAAACCCTCCTGTGCAGAAAGAAAAAAGAACATTTGTGTCATTTATAAAGATACGTAAATATACAAAATGATGCAGTAAAAATTGGTGACTGAAGGCACCACAATGCCAAAGTATCCTGTGTTTATCAGAATACCACAGGAAGCCCCCTGCTACCACCGAAAGCTTTTATTTTTCTTGTTATGACCCTCCTAAATGCCTATCTTATCTTGGATATCAGCAATTTATGGTGATTAGCAACCTGGAGAGTAACAATATGACTGAAACACCACATACACATAAGACTTCTTGGCTGAAGAAACACCGGAGAGAAATGCAGATGTGAGTTCTTTTGGTTGAGAGACTATTTTTCATGGGAGCAGATATTTTTCTAGCTGTAGTTGCCAGAGATGTTCTTTATTACATGAACATGCCAAAAAATTTGCTAGGACTGTTAGACAGTTGTCACAGTGTTCAGATTTGGGATACAAGAGTGTACCATGGGTTTTATTTTCATCTGAGCAAAATGGCTGGGTAACATTGTGCAGTACAGAATATAAATAATGCAGCTGCTCCGATAGTTTTATAAGTAAAAATAGAAATTATTTAATACCAATTTTAATTTGTAATAAGACCAGCTAGCCACTCTTAAAATCCTTTTTAAAATTTTTTTAAATGAATTAATTTTTAAATTTAATGCGTGGTTTTTTCCTTGTGTCTTTTTTCATAAATAATAAATATAGGATTTTTCCTTCAGAAGTTATTGTGCGTGCATTGGCATTGATCTCTTTTGTTAAATTTTAATTAAATCAGCAGAATATGTCCTTCTGTCTTTGTTATTGCTGCAGCTTCCTCCAGCATTCCCTGTGTCAGAAATGCAGGATTTTTATCAGAAGATATCTGTTGTTTTTGTGCTTTTTACAGTTTTCATTACGCTTCAGAAATGCAAGTAATATGTATTCACCGATGTCACCAGGTAGCTTGAATTCTAATTTTCTTTGCTTAGACTTTCAGACCCTTAAACAGTGGGCACTATATGCAGGGAAGGTACTGCTTCCCACCTGCTCTTGCAGGGTGCCAGCCTGATCTTACTCCTCTGATTTACCACGTCATTAAACTCTGCAAGATGCTAGCTGGTGTTAACAATCAAGTTCGCAAAGCTCTATCAAAAGTGGTTCAAATGGTTATTGTCACCTGGAGGCCATTTCCTCCAGTGTTGAAAGCATTAAATCTGACTGTGTGAGCTCTCCAGGCTGCCTCACGGCAAAGCAACTGTAAATTCACTCAAATCATCTTCAGCATCAGAGGTCAAGAAGCATTGGCATAAGGTGAAAAATGCCAAATTATAGCTCACAATTACTTTACATTTTCTTAAGTTACACTGAATAGAAAGCACTTCTTAAGTAATAACAAAAGAGCAGAACAAAAGGTACAGGGTCGCCAGCGCAGGGAGTGAGAGGCAGTTTGAAAACATTCTAGGCATGGTCCCTGCCTAAATGCTTAAAATCAAATACCTCTGGTGTGTGATGGCAAAGGCAGGGTGGATGGTCAGAAAAAGGCTATCAAAAGAGAAATCAGAAGAAGGAATAAAAATCAGCTTAATGAGGAGGGACATAAATCCAATTGGTAGAATGAACTGGCTTCAGAAATGGTGGATATGATAGCAAGAATTTCAAATAAATCTCTTGAGCTGGAAGAGGTGATAGAGAAACTGAGCCAGGCAATTGAAAGTGAACCTTAATACTCATGTTAGTTTTTCAGTGTCTGTGAACATTATTTATTAGCACACAGCCAGGGTGTGTTGCTCTGCTGCACTAAAGGTGAGCCAGCTGTGTCCCTGCCTTTGCACAGGCTCAGCAAAAGGCTGTCGGGGGCACAGGGTATCCTGAGTCCATGGGCTCCTTGCAGGCATCCTGCTATTATCTCAAAGGATGCACTGGCATGAAAGGATAGGCCATGGACCATATGGGAACTGCAGTGCCACAGAGCAGATCGAATTTGCTGCTAGAAAAAAAGGGCAATGAGGAGGAAATGAGGACAGCTACTGAACCTCCTTGCTAGATTCTGCACACAAAAACACACCAAAAAACATCTTTTAGGAAGTTAATAATGTTCCACTCAATACATTTTTGCAGTTCCATTACAAAAGCATCAAATTTCAATTTATTTGTATAATGCACTCACTGAGGTACATCACATATTTCCTGAGCAGTTGAGGCTCATCATGCTCCAGCCTCTCCTCGTGCCACCATGTAACTGATGGCAGGAAGGTTTTCCTGCCATCCTATAGTCTCAGGAAATCTCAAAGCAGGAGTAATCCCTTGCATATCTGCCTTGTCTTGTTTACATTCATAAATCCAGCCTGATGCCTGTCTGACTGACTCAGAAATAGCTCAGAAAAATCCTATTTCTGCATCAAATAGTGCCAGTTTTTCCCCAAACATGAGATGCTTCTCCTCTACTCCTCTATGTTCTTTTTCAAATCTGAAAATTGTCATCTTGGTTGCAAAGGGAATTTTCTGGTTTGCACATCCTTGCCCTAAAGGTGAAAAGTGATATATGTTCAGTTTGTGCTCTCATAACTGTGCTCATTCCTTCTCTTTCCATTATGTGCACACATCCTCTGCAAACTCTTTTTACTAATCCATAACGCAAGCAGAAACCCTCCTCCTTTCCTCAGACTCTGTTTCAGCCTGTTTGCTCTTATGAATAACTCCTTTGTAATGTCAGAGCAATCCCATCCCCATTAAGGAACAGATGGTTGGAGTTTTTAATGGCATGATGAAAGAAAACTCTATTTATGTCAGTGTGTAACTTTGATTCCTAACTTAGGGCGTGTTCCAATTACATTTTCCATTTGCAGCCCTGTGCTTATTTCCACATTCAATTCTAAATTGGTTCTACCATCAGTATTAAAATGTCATCTTTTCAGCTGCTCAGCTGGATTCAAGAATCTCACTTCTTGTGGTTGTCATGGACATGTATGGTGCTTTCAGTTTATGACCATATATCATAATACAGGGAGACCAACATTACCTCAGTAATGCTTTGTTTAACTGACATTATTACGACGTGTTGGAAAATAAGAATAACAGTACAATCTCTTTGAACACAAGGAATTAGTTACTTGAGCAAGATGAAGACCACCCAAACCACTCCTGATCTCCTTTTTCCCTCTTTGTTCTGCTCAGTTTTTCATGCACCACGAGGGTGCCTGCAGCCCAGCTCCAGCTGTCACAGGACCTTTTGAGCTATTCGTACAAGTGACTATTGATTTTAGAGTTGTAGATTGATCACTGCTGCGTCTGTGCATGGGAATGAGGCACCAAAAGCTAATTTAGAGAAGGTCCAGGGAACCTGTCATGGGATTCCTTTAGTTATTAGTGGAAAGCAGTATTTTGATTCTATTTTTCAGGTTATAACTCTTATCTATCACAAAGTTTCTTTGCATTCATCCCATTCCCAGAGGAGAGTTGCGTTTAGTCTCTTATGCTGGCTGATTGATACACATGTGCATACATATCTGTTATGTATATGTACGTATACATATATATGCATATACTCATACGTTGTTTTTTCCAGTAACTCAAAGCATTTTAGAAATGTGCCTTGTAGTTGGAACAAGAGATTGAAGAAATTCCTACAACATTTTTCCTTTAAAACTTTATTTTTATACAAATTGGCCTTACTCTTTTTCCAACATACATTTCAATGACTTTTGAAAAGTCAGAATTTTCCATTTTCAATTTTGTTAATGGAAAAATATCCATTTTTGACCTTGTTCTTGATTTAGATAAGTTATATTCATATAGCAGTTTCAAATTGCTGTTTTCCATGGTGCCTATAACATTTTAATACAAAGTTCCTACTTATGGAACAGCACACATGACCAAAACCAAGAAAGTAATCAGTAATCATCAAATCATAGAACCATTGGGTTGGAAAAGACCTCTAAGATCATTTAGTCCAACCCTTAACCCAGCGCTGCCAAATCCACCACTAAATCATGTCCCCAAATGCCACATCCACACATGTGCAATCCTGTCTTACTTGTACCTTCCTTCAGATATTGTTTTCTCCAAGCTTCTAAGCTTTCCCCACTTTCACAGACCTACCATGTTCGTTGTTGTCAGGACTGCCTATTCCTCCAGACTACCTCATCGCTGATGTTGCCAACACCTTTTTAACTTTTGTAGTAAGGGCCAGAACTGCAAACTGCTATAGCCTGGGCTCTGCTTTGAAACATCTAATCAGAGTCCCTCATCCACCTCCCCTATCAATTAGGCTACTGAAATTCAGTATTTGGATGACTTCCCTGTGCTCTGCTGATGACATTGGCTCACAGAAATAGCTGGCAGAAGAAATACTTTTTGAGGAGCAAGTGCTCTGTGGCAGCCCATAGAACCTTTAATTCTTGGGGCAGAGGTTCCTATGCGACTGCCAGTGAGAAGTATGAGGATTATGTGGTAGCCCAGGCCCAGCTGGGACACTTTCTCGCTTTCCATTAGCCCTTCTTCGTGTGCCATGCACTTGTGCATCTTGTGCTATGCACAAGACTCCCCAGCCCAGCTTCACTACAGCCAGATTTGGACTGTGCTCGTTCCTGCTCCCTGTGCATCCATGCCTGTAAATGGGGAGACAGAAATAAAAATATGTAATGAACTAATTATTTTCTTAATAACATGCATTACACCTTTAGCTGTATTTTTGCTCCACTAAGTTGCGTGCTGGTTTAAAAGTAAACTGGCAGGAGAAATGAAACCAACTCAAAAGAGTTTAGAAGTCAGAACTACAATGTAAAAAAGATTACCATAAATACACTGATACAAAGGAAAATTTGGTTTAGCCCACAAAACCCAGTTGTACAGCACAGTCCTCTGGGGCACAAAACAGAATGGTGCTCACCAGTCCCTGTGCTGAGCACGTGGTCCCCCTGAGCCCAAAGCAAAAAAAGAAAAGGAAAACCTGTTTTC
>VWZG01009480.1:493450-564761 GCA_013396735.1 Grallaria varia
ATCTCTGTTTTCTCACACACCCAGTTCATAGCCTGAGGTGTCAGGTGTGTCCTGGGCAGCTGTTGCAAACAATGCACCATTAACAGTTCATGATAAATGGCAGAGAGGGTATGGAATACACAGTTCCAGTTACATTCACACAGTGATAAACTGGTCCCAGCCACTATAACTAGGACAAGTTGAAACTAGGTTTTTGGCCTTTTTCCTCAACATTTGAAAGGATTATGCATGAGGCTTTGAACATCAGATGCAGTCAATATACCATCACAAAAATAGGCATCAAATTTGCAGCACAAAATACTCACAGAAGCTTGTTTAAATGCAGATAAAACCTTACCCTTGAACGCAAAATCTGCTTTGGACAGGAACAAAGCAAGGGGAGTTCAAAAGTCAGGGGAAAATGTAAGTATAAAGTATAACATAAAATATAAAATAAAAGGTATAAAAGTATAAAAAAATGTGGAAGACTTTTGGCATGTATCCTCCAAACATCTGCTTGTAGATGAGATGTGTTAGGAGGCCCTACATGTGGAAATTAGTGATTTGTAACCTTCACTCCAGTCCAATCTGCTCTCCTATTACCAATACAATGAGAACATCCACTTTAAAAGTTCTGATGCAAAAACAAGCATCAGGAAAATGTAGTTTTAGTACAGTGAAAACATTTCTGCTGAAGCAACTTAATGTAAACAAAAGGAAAAGTTGAAACCTTATTTTGGTTGTCTTGCTTTGTTTCAAAATACACTAAGAATTTTTGTCCCATTAGTGTTAATTTATCTGTATATATTATGTAATATCTCTATATATTATTTCAAGTACATTGTGAATAATGTTGTACAAGCTTATAATGATATTTTGTTCCAACTTTCTAGAGGTGAAAGCTTTCAGTGTTGTTGAAACAAGGGCTAAGTCCAAATCAAAATGTGGTTTAATTTTCTTTCCTCGGCATCCAAATGTGGAAGAAAACACATTTTGTGGAAAACAACGAAGAAATTAACTGAATTTTATGTACTGGTGGATACCCAATTGCCTTGATCCTTCCATTTCAGCTGCCACTTATTGTCACCCTTTGAGAACTGTCTTCTCCCAGCTTTGCTCTTGGTGACTGTAGTTTCCTATAGTACAAACTCAGTATAGATGAACACTGTACAAAGCCTAGCTGATGAGCTAATAGAATTCAATTTATTTTATTCTGTCATTCATCACTAAGTTTGTGCAATACATTTTTCCCTCAGAAATTTAGGCAATTCAGCCAGTGGATTAAACCTCAAATTCATTCATGCACAAAGCCTTTAGGACCAGAATATTGAAAAGCTCTCTTGAAGATAAAGGCTCAAGACACAATGGGCATGTTTTGCTGCATAAATACACACATTTCTGAAGAGAAGAAAATTACATGAGCAGCTCATAAAACTGTTTTTACAAAGAAACTCTTAGAGGATCATGGGTATAATTTCATAAGGATAACTACCTGTTCTAATGTATTTTCTTTGAGGTAGAATGTCTCACTTTTTGAAAGAAAAAGAAATTAGTGTCAACCAAGCTGAATCATATAAAACTGTGATCCCAAGCTCAAATGACACCAGTAAAACCACAGGGAGCTTGTAGTGTTAGTGTCATGATAGTAAATCCTACTTTTTTTTTTTTTGCAATAATGCAGTAATTTAGGATATTCCGTGCTAAAAAAGAAATTTTGCTAAAATGAAAGTAATTGACTATACCCACTGTAAAACTTCTTGCTCTTCAAAATTTGCTAGCTAAAGATATTTTTATTTCTGGAGGTAGATGTTAGATCAAATCATGGGAGTCTTCAGAACATAATAGGGATTACTGACTAGTTGAAAGCTTTCTAGTTATGAAATTCTTCCATTGAAAATTTTTAGTGCAGTAGATTCTTCAAACAGTCTGTCAAAATCTTACAATAATTACATCTGAGAAACATGAAGTGTATAGCTGAGGAAAACGGTATTCTTTGCTAAAAATTAATAGGTCCAGATAGTTATCCACTGAATTTTGGTAGGTTTTCCTGTCTCTTTCTGTGCATGTCATATAATAACATGCTTTTAAATACTGGACTGAATTATTGCAGTATGTTATTTAAGGGTCATACAGCCTGCTTCCAATTACAGCAGCTATTGCAGACAAAAGAATAATTTTGCTTGTGATATACTCCATAATGAGGATGTGAGACCCGGAGAGGGGAGGAAAAAGTGTATCTTCTCAGAATTTTTATTACAGAATATCCTCTTTTTGAAGATCTTACTTCTGGGAATTGCCTCTGAGGAAGAATTAACACCAAGAGTGTACATAAAACTCCTGAAGAACCCAATGTCCCTGTCATAAAATGACTTATTTTACCTATTCCTGAATTTAGAGATGTCTACACATATTCTGTATGGTGGAGGGAATGGTTGTCTACTCATTCTAACAATCAGGTTGCTCTGATATATGAGGGATCTTGAATAGAAAATGATAAGCATGAGCATTAATCAAAACTACTTAGAGTTGCAGGGAACCTGACAGAAGCAGGAATTACTGCTCCTGCCACCTGTCACTTCCATTCCTTCAAACTGGACATGTGTAGAGGCAGCTGTCAAATTAAGATTTAAGTACCTATGGCAAATCTAAAATGGAGTGACGTAAATAAAATAGCTTGTTCTGTTTATTATTGAAGTTGCCAGCTGGGAAATTGGCCATAATAATTTGGAACTGCTACAAATTGGTTTCAAATTATAGGAGTGAAGTGGGAGGTAAGTGAACCACCATTTCAGCTGGAGGAAAAAGTGAATAGCACATCTGGGTTAGTCTGTACTAGATTCAGCTGTGCATGGTCTGGCTGTGACAGGAGGATCCAGCTCAAGTTTAGCTTTGCTGGAAACAATTGGGAATGGGTATTTTCTCATACCCATAATTCCTGTTTGGTTGCTGTTTACTAGGCCCACTGCTCCTTTGAAAAAAATGGGTATCTGCAGTCAGGAGGTATTTGTAAAGTAAGTGTGGGTATATGAGAACAAATAAATTTATTCTTTCTTTTTCCTTATCTAATTTTTATTCCTGCATTTAACTATACTTTACAACCTATTTCAATTATTTTCCAAGCTTTCACTGCTCACTTTCATTGCTGGTAAGAAGAGGCTGCCATGCCCGGGTGATGCCAGGAGCAGCAGCAGGAGTTTTAACTGCCCTAGGGAGCACTGTGTCCAGGAGCTCTAGGAACAGCAAATACTGAGGCTTCCTTTAATACAGACTGATGTTTCCATAGTTGTTTTCCTTTCCTTCTCCTTTTGTGCAAAAGTTTCTTATTATAATGATGTCTGATTACAACAACTTGGGAAAGTGTGTCCATTGGGAGGTAAAGAAAAATGCCAGTTTCCTATTTATGTCCTGTATGATTCATTTGCAATCTGGATTGAAAAGCTCTACGTGGAAAAGTAATGCACTGAAAATTTAATTAGAAAGTTGCTCCAATTGCAAAATAATATTTACAATAAATAAAAATAATAGAAGTGGGCTGGAAACACTGATTGAGAAGACAGGAGCAACTGTTGTCTTTTGCAGAAAGAAGCATTTCATAGTCATAAATGTGTAGTTTTGCAGGTTTTGCCTCCCTCATTCCCTGTCTGGATGGCAGGTAGAGCTGAAATGTTGGCCATCCTTTGTACCCTGAGACCTATTGTGCTTCCTGCAGTCCACAGAGGTTTTACAGCTAAGAGAGACATTGCATCCAAGGCATTCAGCTTTCCTAGGACACTGATTGATCTCCCCAGCACATTCACAGTCCCTTACATTGAGAGTTACCTTCCTTCTTCTAGGGCCTTAAGTCTGTCTAAACAAGCTTAGAAGGAGTGAGAATTATTTTTTATTTTGCGACCTGATTAACACATTACCTGATTAAAGGCTAAATGCTATAATCCCAAAGGATCAGAGGATGACTGGCAAGTGGAAACTCTCACAACCTATCTGGATGAGATGAAGCCCACTGTCCCAGCAGCTCCCCAAGGCCATGCCAGGGGAATGATTCAGGCATTGTCCCCGGTGAGAGACTGCCAACAGGAGTCAGGGAAAGAATTTCTCCCACAGAAAGCCGTGCAAAATAAAGGGGATCACTGTCTAGAGGAGAATAAGACTTGCTGTTGGATGCAGGGACAAGAGAATTTGATGAGGTTATAAAACTGATAGGACATTTTAAAGGAACTGTAAGCATTTCTGAAAATTATGATTAGGCAAAGGACCAAAGGTGAGGAAAGGGAGGGAGCAAAGTGGACAAGGGAAAAACACATGAGAAATTTCAAGGGGGAAAGGAGATAAAATTGGCTGGTGACATATAAGCAAGATTGCTGGTCTGGATGTCACTCTAGCCAGCCAGCCTGACAGTGTTATTATTACACTATTATTATTTTCTGCATTGTACATGCCCTCCATTATGTGTGTTTGCATGTGTGAATGATCCACTAGTGAAATACAAGTTGCAGTAGCTGGAGAGCACAGTAAGAGGTCCAGGCACCAGTCACTGGAGGGGGACCACAGTGCCAAAAGCAGGAGGTGACTGGGCAGTGGGGGGGCAGAGGCTGGATGAAACCAGGGTCTAAGGACAGGTCTGGGGAAGCTGTACCTGTGTCGAGGGTTGGGGGTGGGTGTGTGTACACATGCCTCAATACCTGCTCAGAACGACTCCTGGCCAGAGCTGGGGAGGCAGAGCTGCAGGCAGAGTCAGCCAGCAGCAACAGAAAGCCTCTGGGTCCTCAGGTTCACCACATGCCACAATCACTAACAAACCCAAAAAGCCAGAATCCATGTATATTTATGAATGTTTACCACACATTACAGTTTTTTGTCAACTTGACACTAGAGTAACAAACATAGATTCAGAAACGTCCTGTAATCAAAAACAGCATTACAGGACAAATTATTTCATTTGAACCTATGATATGTTAGTCTGCAGCAGTTCCTATGCTAAAACTATATTTAAATATATCATACTGAGACTGGGTTTTAAATAGTAATTAGATAGTCACACTTTTGAACATAACACCTTGATGTCTATTTATAACTTCATTTTGGAGTCTGCAACAGAAATAAAATAATTTTTTCATTACAGTTTCATGTAGATTTCAACATGAAAGCCAGAAGTCAACTAAATGGCTACAAAACTATATATTCTGAACTGAATGCTTTACATTCCCCAGGAACACCAAAAAGATTTTCCTGTAATGTTCAAAGTCACCTGGAAAGTCTTTGTAAAACTAAAGCATCTTCAGCTGCCTGATGTGCCAGATAGAGAGAAGAATTAATCTTTTGTTCTGGATTTTTTGAAAAAAACTGAGTGAATTCACAGAGGCAGCAGACACACACTAAACACAAAACCAGGGCCCCGAGTTTACGAAATGGTTGCTCTTCTCCCTCCTGATAACATACTGTTTTTATCTCTATTTGCCAGGTTATTTTTGCCATTTTGAGATTAATCTAGCTTTCAGTTTTCTGACAGACATTAATACCTTCCTTTTCCTATCTTGGCTTCTAAGGTTTTCAACAGCTTTTCAACACTTTCAGGCTGCATCATCTCAACTTTTCACCTATCTGAGGTGGGCAGCTATTTGCATCATAACTCTCTTTTGTTTGTAATTACCTTATCATTCAAGAGCCTGATTGCTGTAATTTTTTTTGTGTGTGTGTGAATAATATCAATATTTTTCAGACTTAGAATTAAAAACTGAAGACCTGCATTGATTTTAATTTGATTGACATTACTTTGAGCCATCACTTAGGCAATATCCCTTTGCTTAGAAATAAGTACCAGCAGTACCACAAGCACAGTGTGCTCTATGGCTCTGGCAGCAGCCAGGAAAACTCCATGTTTTGTCTTGCTTTGAATTTAATTACATCATAAAAATCATAAACTTATGTGAAATCATAAACTTTGTTACAGATGTCAAAATCTCCAGCTGTTAGGATATCAACTGCTATATGAAAGAGATGACAAATGCAGGTACATGTTGCAAACAACTGTGTAATCAAACAGGGCTTTTGGCAAGTACCTGAACAAATTATGGGAACAAGACATGCATATGTAATACTTCTTTCTAATAAGCTCCAAGATTCCAACAGTTTTCAGCTCCAGAAACCTCCTTAGGCTGATGTGGTTTCTGTGTAGTTAGGAAACCTCTATTTTACCCTTCCATGAAATTATTCTCTCTTTGAACCCATATGAACAGTTGCTATCTTCAGCAACCTGAAGCAAGGAGTTTAGAGGTTTACCGTGTTTTCAATTAAGAATTCCAGGCACGACTGTCACCTAATCATGCCTGAGTGACACACAGCTTTTCCAGCTACTGTTACCCAGAACAGCAGAAGAACTGTAAGTGGAGCATCATATGCAATTTCTGAACTGCCACTCCACTGGCAATTGCACTCTAAAAATCATGCAGTTCCTAGAAACCCTTGCAAATTATTCTTTTTTCTCTCCTGCTGAGTGTTTGAGACATTAACTCTTTCACATTTTCAGTCTCTCACAACAAGTCTCAAGAAAACCAACACTCTTCAGAAAATAAATGTTTCTGGAAAGAAAGAAAGAAAAACTATGTCTGCTTGTGGTCAAATGTCCAACTTTTTTGTGAGGACCAGTCCTCTGTTTCCAGGAAAATCCTGGCCTATGGACTATCCCAAGGTTAGAGTCCTTACAGCTTCTAAACTCTTGGTCATCTTGCCAAAATTTGGGCAACCCAGAAATCTTGGACAGCTGGAAGCTTCCTGTTCCTCAGCTAGTTCATGTCAGGCCCATACAACCACACATAGAAGACACAGTCGGAAATCCTAGCTTCGCTCATTTATTTACTGACAGTCTGTAGGAGAAGCAACATGATTAAAACCCATAATGGAGTAAAAAATAATTAGTGTCTCCCAGAAGACATTGCAAACTTATTGTATCATAGATGAACTATAACACGTAATTTTCAGAAGGAGGTATTGCCTCACCTCAGCTCCTCAAAAAAATGTCTTTTACAGCATTTTGGGAAAAGGTTCTGAGTATTAGTCACAAGTTGGGGTACAACTGTAAAAACATCTGGAAACTGCTGGTGAACTGAAGAAGTCAGGGTTCTTTCCTTGGCCAGCTGTGGTGCCTGTGTAATTTCAGTTGTTTACATTATTGAAATATAAACCTAAGTCACTATCCTGGATGGGCAGAATGTTTTTGCCATAATTTATCTGCTGTACATTAGAATTACCCCATCAGGACAAGAACTGTGTTTTGGATGTGCTCTGTACGTGTCTGTTTTTTTCACTGATCATAAAGGGAATCAGGAGTGACCAGCTCCAATGCAGAAGTGCACATTTCTTTGTGTGAATTTCACCACTACTTCTCACATTCAGCCCTTGGCATGACCTTAATAAGTTACAGTAGTCACTCCCGAAGAGAAAGACCCTGACATGTCACAGTTCCTCCTATTCTTATTTATATCATTGCCATGAGCACACAGCAGTAAGAGTGAGGTGTGTTATCATTTATGAGATAGCATCTAAGTCTGCTACAGTCCATTTATTTGAGGAATAATGCTAAGCTTGTTTGGAGAACATCCAGAAAAAGATTTCCTCTACATTTCCCCAGCAGCTTGCTACATTCCTATCTGCATTACCATATATCTATAGAAAACATCTTGTAGAGTAATACACAATAAGGACAGTAGATACTATGTGAAACAGCACAGCAAAGAGAGCAATGAGAGCGAAGCATAAGAAGGCACACCACCAATGCAAAACGTGCAGGGTGACTTGCACTGAGCAGGGCAGGCATGTGAGAGCAGCAAGGTGGGTGTGAGATCTTTCTGGCTAACAAAACATTTACCTCCCTTCTCAACCAGTGGCACCTGTTGTCTCCCACCCCTAATTACAACTACTTCCTCCAGAAGAACTGCCCAGTCTACCCAGGCTTACTCGACTGCTCCTGCTGCCAGCATCCCCAGTGATGGGGCTCTAGACAGCTTCAGAGACCCATTTTCTTTGCTCCTAAGACATGCAGCAGAAAGTGGCCACAAGGTTAGTGCAATGGATTCATGTTACTGAAGTGACTTGAGTAGTAAAATGATTTAATGCTTGGAAAGCACATAATTGGTTGCAAAAGAGTCAATTTGATATAAATAGTTCTTAAATGTGTATTTAAAATGAGGTGCTTTTGAGACTGAAGTGCCTCTTGAGTCACAGTACATGTTAAATGGCCTTAAAATAAATGTTTGAATGGCTTCTAAATCAGTGTTTAGCCATAAGCATTTTTATTTAATTTAGATTTGGGCTTGAACAAAAATCCCAGCATCAAATTTTGCATGTCTTTGAACCCCTTTTTATCCAGATTTCAGTGGCCTTCTTACTGTTTATATCACCTAGGAGTCTGCCCCTGCAAAAGTTGAGCTGGCTAAATTGTAGTGAGATATTTATTTTAACAAGTTCTAATATGAGTTAAATATTGTTTTACAATGTATTCAAGTACTCCAAAGAAGAGATCAGTTGTACCTGTCTGTCTTTACTTAGCTATCCAGCTTGGAATGTAAAAATCACTATAGCACCATGTCATGCTGTAATACTAAATAATGCCAAGGATTTGGTAGAAATTTTACATAAGATACTATTCTGTTGGAAAGTGGGATCTCACTGAAATTTTCCATTAGGAAGATACTCTTCCTGCACACATTTCTGTCAGGAAAGTCCAAATGACCTATTGCATGTGTAAATCTTCATGTCTGCCTTAGGTACTTCAAAGTTCTGTGCTCATAATCCCACTAGACCAGGTTGCTCAAAGCCCCATGCAACCTGGCCTTGAACACTTCTAGGGTTGGGGCATCCACAACTCCTCTGGGGAACTTGTTCCAGAGCCTCACCATCCTCAAAGGAAAGAATATCGTCCTATCTAGTCTTAATCTACTCTTTCATGTCAGAACCATTTCCCCTTGTTCTTCTGAAAAGTTCCTCTTCAGTTCTTTTGTCGACCCACTCTACTGACGTGACGCATCTTTCCTTTTCAGCCTACAAAGCAGTGAGGTAGTTCTGAAGGGCATCTCAGCCTTTGGAGGAAGTCTCCACCTCACTGCTTTGCAGGCTGAAAAGGAAAGATGTGGGCTTGGACCCTGCTATCCAACTACTTCTCAGCCTCCCTGACATTACGCAGCCCTCTTACCGCCTTCTTACCACCTTCTGCAGCTCAGCCACCTGCAGCAGGAGGTTGCCCACTGGGCTCTCCCTTCAGCAGCTCCCTCTAGGTGATGGAATCAGCCACCATGGGGTAGAGGGTTCGATCCACCAGCCAGAGCTGCAGTCTGTGCTCTCAGACAAGAGCCAAACGTGGAATTTTTGAAGAAGATCTGGTGTTGTTTCTTCAATTAATCTGTAAAAATTCAGATTTGTCTCATTGAAGAAAGGATGTAAAATCCCCCAAATCAGCCAAAGATTTGCTAATAATGTAATTGTCATCAGGTTTTGGTCTATAGTACACAGTGAATTCTTCACAAACTAATGAAACAACAGAGGCGAAATGGGACCTTTTGTGCAATGTATCATACTGGTATTGATCAATTCTGTAATTTATCACACTTGCCATGCTTCTAGTATTTGCTCATCGATGTACTCTTTTGGCAGAAACAGAATATTGATCACTCATTATCATAGAAATTTTTAGAAGATCTAATCAGTATGAAATGCAGTGCAATCTCAAGTTCAAAGCTATGGAAAACACAAAGACCACAAAGAGAATAATTTGTTTCATGGATATCCTGGAGTGGAAGTTTCTCTGCAGTTTACTCATAGTCATTAAAAAAAAAATAAAAAAAAAATTACTAACTGTAGCAACACTCTGAAAATAACTAAGAAGAGAGAAAAAAAAATGCAGCTCCTTACATACAAAAAAGGTGCTGCTAATGATTTATTTACTGTGAATTACTTAAAAGATATCCAGCTTTATTCTCTTTTCTATGTCCTGACAGAACTGCCTTCATAGGACTTTTCACAGGGACTTAAATTTCAGGTCTGATAGATCCAAAACCCTTTTAAGTGCTAATAGTTTTCTTTGAACTTCAAAGAGCATATGTATATAAGAGGGTATTGTATAAATTTATAGCAAAGCAAGAGCTAAAATATACTAAAAACAGTAAACCACGGACTAGCTTTTAAAGGAGAAGTTAGTAGGTGAACAAATTTAAGAAATTATATGATTACTTTGCGCATTTATAATAAAATAATTCCATCCTCCAGTATGTTAGGACTTAATACAATAGAAAGACAGGGCTTTATCAACATAGAATACAGTGGCTGCAACAGTCACTGTGCCATTGACCCTGTGAAGCAAAAACGGCTCTTTGACAGGTGTTTATACAAAAAACATGTTCCTGTTCACTTTTCAGTAGAATGGTATATTTTGAACGGTCATCATTTTGAATGCTGGAAATAACTACTATCTAAACTATTTATAGCCTTAAGCTTGTTGTAGAGCTATTCACTTCTTGAAGTTACTGCAAGGTTAAAGAAAATCGTGTTATGATTTACCTCCAGTTACTTTGAGTACTGCACTATGTTGACCAGTGCAAATATGCAGATTAAAGATCTTGCTATCTATCTCTGTAAGAGTGATTTCTCGGGATGTTCAAAACTATGATAAACTGAAGGTCTATGCCATATATAATGTCTTTTTTTTTTTTTTTTTTTTTTTCCCATTTAGAAGCAGTTTTGTGTGTAAAGAGTGGCTACAACAACCAGGACTCATGAGTGCAGTGCTGGTTAATTTTTCAAAATCTAGCGCAGTACATTTGGGATCTCCAGAATGTGAGTGCACCTCAGTCTTATCACCATGGTTAGATGGCAGTAATGATGTTGCACAAGAACAGTGAGATGTGGAGAAGCTCTGAACATCATGTGACGGTGAATATGACTTAGAGGGCCAGAGAAAAGAGTAGAAATGTGAAAAGGTCATTCCCAGCACGTGTAAATAAACCTGCTGCAGCGGGCACATATCTCACAGAGACCCCAGGGAGAAATGGCTGTCAGTTCAGGGGAGAGACTCTTACCCAGTGGAAGTTCGGGAGGATCATGAAATATTAATATGCAGTTTTGTTTTATTTGTCCCTTTCTGATATGTTTGCATTATGTGTTTCCACATTTCTTGAAAGGAATCCTAACAGAACCAGAAGACTCTGCCATAAATTTCCTGATGTGGAAGAGATACTCCAAGACAGAGAGAAAAACCAGTAAAAACATATAAGAAAACATGAACTGTAATTTGGTGAAGTTTATATGGGCAGCTGTGGGTATAAAGCTGCTTTTCACCTAATCTAGGGTAGGTGCAATTTTTCTTGTAGGCAATTGCTATTAACACTACATTCAGTAGAGAAGAAAGGATAAAACAAAAGAAGAAATGCACCATGGAACAGGCATGGATGAAAACATGGGAGTTTTGGTAGCATTCAGGCTATAGTAGAGACAGGACTCAGAAAGACAAAATGCCCAACTTGAATAGACAGGTTTTTTTTAAAAAACACATAAATGCTTGAAACATTTTTTAAAATAACTTTTAGGTCTAACCTTTCATGGCATTACTGCAATGATAAAACGGGAAATGAAAACAAGCAGTAGATCAGTCCAGTCATAACCTGTTGGTGTGAGGTAAACATTTTTAAGGTTTAGTAAAAGCATGGCTCCTGTGAGGCTTCTTTTTCTGCATATTTGAAGGTTGCTCCGTTGACAGATATTGATCAAAACAGGGTTTTCTTAATATTAAATGTACACTTACCTTCTTACTACTTTTTCTCTATTTAAATATACGTGTCTCATTCACCACCTGTATTTTTTCTGTTCTTTTGATTCGTCTTCTTCTCAACTATTTGAGCTTCGTGATTTCTGATCTTGCCTATGGTTCTGCAGCTTTTATTTTGTAAGGCAAACCCAACCACTTCTATGAGAAAAGACCAGCAGTTTTCCACATAGAACCTATGAGGGAAAAGGATTATAAAAAAACTCCAGCCAAACAACCCTCAAACCAAAAAAAACCTCCAGAATATTTGCAAAAGGTGGATTAGGAGTTCATGAACAATATCTAATATGACTACTGGGTAATTACTGGTGATATGACTGAGAAGTCCATTGGCAGGTTGTCACAGTGCACCCAGGTGGTTGCAATAGTCAACACTGTGCTAAAAGTACTCCCCTCTGTTACAGCAGTGCTGATATGATTCACCAAGATAGCACACACAGCTCTGGCATTGTGTATGGGGTAAGGGCAGACATAGTCTTGAACTCAGGTCAAAGCCTAGTAGGAAAGCCTATCAGTGAGTGCTTCCTTGGTTTTCTTTGTTTTGCTTTTCTAAGATGAGCAAGAAACACACAGCCTGACTTTGTTGTGCCTCTTAAGTTTGCTTTCCTCTTTTTTTATTTTGTCTCTTGTAACTATGGCCTTTTATTATATTTGCTACCTTCTCATCTTTGAGAACTAGTGGAAAAGGAAAGTTTACTTCTTTTTTCCGAAGTGGCAGACTATTAAGTCATTCTTTTTGCAGTGAGACAGGCTGTTTGCAATAAGTGCTTTTGCAAGGCTCATGCTCTGTCCCTGAGGAATGTGCACATTCCTAGCTCATCTTCCCCTTCCCTTCTCACCAGCCTTGCTTACATGTGATGCTCCCCTGCTGGATTGCCCTACATAAAGGTGGGAAATGCCTTGAGGTAAGGCTTTCACTCTGTTTTTATTTGTAAAATGCACAGAACACTTCTGCACAATGTTACTAAGCAAAAAATATTATTGTTTGTGTATAACTTTAGGACATAGACTGTGAGCATTTACCATTCAGTGCATACATTATCTCTCTGATAGATGAACAGGATTTCCACATCAGTTTATCACTGATAGACATGAAGATTTGGTCTCATTCCCATTGAAATAAAGCTTGCTACTGACATCCAATGGTGCAAGGCCAGGCGGTACAGACTTGAAAACATCCTGTAGTGCTGTGTTCAGATTTATGACACTCAGTAAACAAATACTCTATAAAAACAAAGAATGAGAGCTCAGTCCTGCAAGGATTTGAGAGCTTTGGTTTTGATCCAACAAAGCACAGAAGTATGTATTTAGCTTTAAGCACATTTATTTCCCCAGGTATTCCCAAGCACTCTGAGTTAAATATCTGTTTAAGGGCTTTTCTGGCCATAGCGTTTTCGGCATCATCTAAAGCTGAGTTCTTACATAAGTCTTTTTCCTCTGAGATTTCAAAGCATTTCACAAAACACAATAAAGACAGTTCTTAAAAACAGTAAGATGAAGTACTGTCATAGGACAGAAAATGATATTATTCTCCTGGGTAGGTACAACATTCCCATTCATAACTAAGGCTCCTAAGGCTTCTAAATATGTGACAGAAAAAAAAAAATCTACTTTTGCTCCATTAAATCTCTCCATCTCTATAAAAGATGCCCTTCTCCAGTAAACACTGAAATGAATGACTCATGTAAGAAAGGCAGGTTTTAAAGTAAGCTACAGTGATGAAACTCCATAGCTACAGGGGATTTGGATTGTATTTTGTTTTCTCATGAGAGGATGCAGAGGGATGGGATTTTTTTCTTTAGATGGGAAGATTAAAAAACACTAAAAAGATAAACTAAAGACCATTTATAACAGAGGCAGTATATGGTCTTAAGAAAAATAACAAAGAGCTGTATAGAAGATAAGGTCTTTGTCTGGGATACAACTAATAGAAGTTCAGTAATAATATTGAACAAATAAATGTGTGTGAAGACTGCACATAAATCTCACTCTAGATAATCATGTTATAGCAATGTCAAAAGACCCTATTTAATTTCCTTGTGCAAGCAGTGCAAACACATAAGAGAATTAAAATGTATTTAAAGAAAGTTCTGCAGCACATTTGCCAAGAAAGAAAAAGGAGAAAAATAAAATCTATCAGTTTTCCTCCTTTCTTAGAAGGCATTTCTCTACCCTCCTGGATTAGTTTCTTGTCAGTCTGCATAGGTGGGTTCACCTCAGAAGGCACCACAGGAGCCTTTGGGCAGGTTTGGCCACATTGCCTTGTCCCAGTTGTGCCCTCTTCCAGCTGCAGGGGATAGGTTGTTGTGGAGAAGCTTCATGCTCCAGCCCCCAGAAACACCCTTTGAGATCTTCTCATGGGTAGCCCGGCACTCCATCTCTCTCCTTCTGTATTTTGTCCATCCAAAATATTTTTTTTTAAAAGAAAATAAAACACTAGCAAGATTAGAAGGTGCAACAACATGAAGAGGATCAATGCTTAAGTAGTCTGTGCAAATGAAAAAATAAGTCTTTCAAACTTTGTCAAATGAAACGAATATCAACCCAAAATATAAATATGGCAAATCTCATTCCTTCAGTTTAGTCAGCAATTAGAGTTCTGTAATGGCAATCACACATGTATTTTTCATTATGAGAAGGGTATTTTCTTTTTGCCTACAATGCATTATCATTAGAAGTAGAGTAATTCTGGCTCAGTCAAAGCAGTACCTTCATGAAGTAAAGACATCAAATTTCAGCCTGAACAATGAATACCAGAAAAATTGGAGGTGCCTAATATGATGTCATCAAAAGGAAAGTGTTTTAGAAACTTTAAATATCTTAAATTATTCTTAATAATGTTTATAAAAATAAGCACCTAGGACACAGAACTTAAACTTCTAAGTTGTCACCTGTGAATGACACCAAAGCGATAGCTTGACCTGTCACATATGTGTCACAAACTGCCACCTAGACCCAAACTGTAAGGCTGTACAGCCAAAGCTTGCCCTGTTCAGTTCAGCCAGCCTTTGAAATCACTGGCAGTTCTCAAGACCACCTAAATTTTCCTAATTCTTCTGTCCCATTCCCTCAGGATTCTGTGCTGCTTCAGGACAGAGGAGAGAGAGAGAGAAGTTCTCGCCCTACACCCATGGGCCCTCAGCTGAAATCACCTCCCAAAGCTGGATATGGAGGGGCAGACTGAGGATAGCAAAGGTGACAATGGAGCACCACTGCCTCTATCTGCATCCAGCCTCCCCCCTCCTGCCACTGGAATATGCCAATAGACAAATGTAGAACAGCTCTGCAAATGTACCATTATGGCTTTTATATGGCGTTTTCTTCAACCATGGGGACATCCGTCAAGGGCGTGACATGCTGGTACAGAAAGTTAGTCAGCTGGAGAGGTTGTTGGGACTATGCTCTATTAAAAAAAAAAAAAAAAATCCAAATAACTGGTTTCAGGTAGCTTAGAAAAGAATGCCATAAAGGAGTTTTGATATAGGTTGCAGTAACAAAAGAGTATTGTGGCTGTTCTCCATGTCTCCCAAAGCTAGAATAAATAATAATTACCTTAATATTCTGAAATGGAGGTATCAGGCAGATATGAGGAAAAAACTTTCCTTTTTTAAGGCTAACAGAGAAGAAAATGCTAAAAGGCTTTAACGGGCTTTAAGAAAGATATTAAAATCCTCAGCCCAGGATGATTGTGGCTTAGCCAAGAATCTCTCAAAAGAGGTGTAATCTTACTTGATTATCAGAGCATATAAAAGGTTCATTTTAGGTCCCTTTCACTACACATTTCTGTGATTTTTATGATTTGACAAAGCAATGGTAATTAAAACATTGGCTTTTTGCTATGATCTGCCAGATGGATCTAGCAATAAATCACATTCCCTTTGGCATCCTTTTCTCAGCAATACAGAATTTAAATGAGAGCTGACCTAGTTTACATATTCAGCATGGTGTGCTTTTGCCTATTTTAAAGGTGAATTTGTTTCTAATGATGTGTTGTTAGATTCTGCAAACATAATTCCAACAGCTCAGTTTAAATAAAGTTAATATTTTTATTAGCCTTTTTAACATCTCTGACCTTAATTTCCAAAACAGGAACATTTTTACAATACCTCTGGCATTAGTAGAAGGAGGTCCTAGCTCATCCTAAAGGCTACAAGTACGTGTGACTGTTTTACAGTGATTGCTGTTGTTTTTCTCCTCCCTCTCCCTGTCTTCCTGCCACCCCCAGTCACTCCTCTCTGCCACGAAAGATTAATGTCTCCTCAACTGCCAGGTGCATTATTACCATGTCTTGTCCGTTAAAACTTGATAATTACGCATTAAGGTTTACATTCACATTTCACTGGATGGGGATTTATGCACAAGGTGCATGCACATAGTTCTGTGAGTCGTGCAAAATAGCAACTTATTTAGATAGCTGTGTGGTAGCTTTCTCTTCTGCATTTATACTTAGGCACATTTCAGAAAACAATTTTATTACTTTCACTTATTTTATGAGCATGTCATATTCCTCCGACACAACACCATTTTGGAAGTAAGATGATTTTATGCTGGGAAATGAGTCAATTTTTCTTTCAGGATTCTTGGAATGTAGACAGTGTGCTAAAGACATTGTGGACAGCTTGATAGAATGTCTGGTCTGACATTATCTCTACAAAATGTGCTACATTTTGATGTTCCTTATAAATCACAGAGTGCTCCTCTTTTTTTCCCCCCTCTCTTTTATGAGAATACTCATTGAACAATGCAGCTTTGGGATTTGAAGGTGAACTACAATGAACTGAACTGGGAGTCACTTCAAGAATATGAGCCAACTGAGGAAGAGAGTAACAGTTTATGATGGATTTCTATGGAAAAATATGAGAAATTCCTGATCACACAGGCTCACACTGGCTCTAACAAAGCCATAGTCTCACACAGTAGCTTGCTTATTGTCTTTAAGCATCTCCTGTTTACTCTAAGCCACTTAGACTCCTCTCATGTGCTTTTCATAATTTCTCCCAACAGGTTTCAAAATCTTCCTTCCAGTAAACTTTACCATATATTAGGGGAGAAAGATTAAATAAAATTTCTTAATCAAGATTACATTTATAGCTATTCATGTTTCCCAGTCTCTTAAGTTTGGTTATGGAGGTACGGAATCACAGAGTCATCCATGCGTCTGTAATAATTAAAGAACCAAAACATATGTACTAATTTTTTGAGTGCAATTGACACATTCAAGTAACAGAAAATTCCAGTAGCTCTGGAAATACAGGCAGGAATCCAGTCTGAGGTACTGTGAGAAGAACTCAGGGTGGAGGCTTGAGCTAAGCGTAGTGCCTCCAGGAGCACTGGAGAACGTACAGGACTGGGCTTACTGGGATGGCCTCTTGCCTTCTGCTCCCACACAAGCCTCACCTCAATGCAGTCAATGTCAGGGTACAATAAGATCTGACACACAGGCTGGAAGGAAACATACACTGATTGCAGGAAGATGGTGAGCATTTACCAACTGCAGCAGAATTTTAAGGTAGGTAGTTCCCTGTTTCTGCTGCATGGCTCCCAATCCTGCATGGGAAACTGGATTTGATCCTGGAGTCCTTTTGGAAAGGTGGTGTATTTTCCTTCTGGAAGCTCAGTATGTTGTCAGCATGTATGTATGTGTTTCAGTGTGTTATTATAAATCTGTATCCTCTTTTCTATGGGCCAGCTAGCTCTTGGACAGAGTGGGTTTGAAGCTTTTCATCCAACAAAATTGCAGACCAGAAGGAAGTACAGCTGACAGCTCTACCACCACAGGCCACGGCAAATAAGTGTTTAAACGCACATACACAAAAAACAAAGTGTGGGAGTTTTTTTGTCTGACAGCAGAAACAGATTTGCATTTAAGGAGCGAGGGTGGGGCTAGAAATAAAATAGAGAACTTGACTAGAAGAGCAGAGAGCTAATTCACTTCCAGATTTTGCTGTCATAAATCAACACACTTCATGGTTTCCCTTTTGTTTGCCACAGGCAATATTTTTTCTCTTCTGCTATTATTTTTATAATCCTTTTTACTACAAACAGTACAACCTACAGAATCTATATGGAAAAGCGTTGCATGTAGTCCTACTGCACCATGAGAAAGTATCCCTAAAAGTGCTGCATGTCATTGTACAGCGAATTGCTTTTGAGTAATTTCTGAATGAGAAAACTGCTAGTGTTGCATCACTTTGACAGCCCTTATTTACCTGTTTGGATTATAACTTCAAAACTTCTAAAACCATCTTTTTACCAATTTAATATATGTTGAGATGTGCAATGAAAGATTTCATTGTAGAAGCTGAGTGATTTTAGATATAAAATGGAAATCAGTAGTCTTGCTAAGATTAATGAGTATGATGTGGCATTCTTAAGCCAACAAGGACAGTACTCCAAAGTGCCACCAGACTTTTAGCAGTTAATAAAATTACTACATTAGTTCAGAATGGAGGAGAAAAAAACCCAGGAAACTTTTGAGATTTTAATGAAAGCAGAAAATGTAATATTTGTGTTACATGAGCACACACGAATAGACAAAGAGAATTTAGGCTGGCAAACTGCCCCATCCTAAGGAATTTCAGTGTCCATCAATGCTCAGTTAGACAAATGGTCCCTATATATCGGCAAACAGAACATTCTTCTAAAGGAATTGAGAGGAATATACAAACATTGAAAAGTGCATTGGTAACAATTTTTGGCTGACATCAAATCCAGTTCTACAAGAAAAGTCAGGTTTGATGATTTGTTTGCTCCGTAAATATTTGTCAAAATCTTGTGCACTTAGGAAAACACCATGGTACATGAACAGGGGAATTGTTTTCCTGGAAGGAATGACAAGCAGAGGATTTTAGATAAGTGATTTTTAATTAGTGCTTTTCTGCAGTTCAACAACTTTGAAAACAGCCAAAGACTTGCTGGGAGCTAGGGAATTGTGACAGCTTTTCCTGCAAACCACCTAACAACCTCCTGCTGATAACCTTTTCACTGGAACATAGGCATCTTGTGTCTGTCAAAACAGAACAGCTACAAAACACCTTCTGGGTTCATTTCCTGTACTGTAAAGGAAAAATTAACAGAAGGACCAGAAGACAATTTACATATGAGGGGTTCAGGGTTGAGCTTTGTTAGCTATGTTTCTAAAAGTCAAACCAAAGATCCTACATGGGATATTCTTGATTAACTGCCCAACTTGACAAATTTGTCTCTCAGGCCTTTCAAAGACATGAAAGATCTCATCTATGAATTTATCTATTTTCAAGCCAGACACAAAGTCTCAAGGTACCTAGTGTCAAAACAAATCACTGTTCCTTACATTCGTTATGAGTCAGTTGATACTGAGTGAAGGGAACACAAAAATAAAAATATTACAAAAAAGTAATGTGCAATAAATCTAATCTGTCCAGTAAGATACTGCCAACCCTGTGAGTGCAGTATATACCTTCTCACCTCCCGGTCTCCTTTGTATCTCACACATTCACTTCATTCCTTCTTTGCAAGGACTTTACTCTCAGTCACAACACCTCAAGTCTTCTCATCTTAATGCTTGAGGAGCAGACTTTGCTGAGTGGAGCATTCTCCGTTTGGGTTAGAATGGTGAACGTTTTGCTAGTTTTTGGGTAGAAGGAACGCAAATCTTGAAGTACAGTGTTCATTTGAAAGCAAATAACCCCCTTTTTTTCCTGCCCCTAGGATTTTTTATATACTTATCCAATGTCTTTTGTAAAACAAAACTCTGAGGGCAACGATGTCACCACCACTGATTGCCCCAAGCATTAGATACATGTCCCTGCTACTGCTCTCTCTTTCCTTTCATTACCAAGTAGACTTTGAATTTCTACCTGGGGAGAAGGAAAACTTACTATCAGGCATGTAGGCTACCCTTTGCAAAGTAAAATAAACTGTTAGGGAACAATACAATGGTCTTTATACTTCCCAGGCACAATTTTGACCCAGGAGTCTCCTGGTTCTCAGACACAGCTAAGGAATTCAAGCACCTGAGAGCCCACGAATCATTCCAGGCACACAGCTTGGATTTCACCAGTGTTTTGAATACAGTTTTACTGGTGTAAGTGCAGGCTATTCTCTATACTTGATCTTGGTGTTCAGGAACATGTCTGGGCGCTGTTTGACTTCCTAGTAAAGACATGGCTGGAAGGTGCTGGAAGCTGCTTCCCACCTGGTCTGCTAAGATCAGCAGCCTGATTCAACATTCTTGCAAAAGCAACAAGTGTCAATCCCTGTGAGCCGAGAAGCAGGCACAGGGGAGGCCTTCTCCTTCCTACATACCAAACTGGCCATCACATAAAACAATTTCGCTGCTCCTCCTCCTTCAGAGGGGTTTTGAAAGGGAAAGCCCTGTGCCGTGCAGTGCAGAGCTGTTTACAAGTATCTTTCTGAAAGCTATCAGAAGGTTGATAAATGGAGACTATTCAATGCATTTGAAATAAGGTACTCACACATTAGAAGGCCCAGGAGCTGAAATCTTCTTTTCTCTGCATATCTCTTTAGATGCTGTGTGCTTATCACATTGATTTTGAGCTCGAATTAGTGAGCTCAATGTAGGGAACTGCCATCCGAGGGAGTCCAAATTTCCATAAAACTCATATAAAGCATTAATTATAGGTGTCTGTATCTCATTCTGGAAGGACATGAGTTACATACTAAGTCCTGTACTATACAACTTCTGGCCTTAAGTGTTAAAGCATCATCATTTAAGGCCCTCATAAATCTATGTTTCCTTGGAAAGAACCAGAAAAATTTTGTTGGCAAATGCCTAAGACCAGTACCAATTCCTGTATTCTGTAAAGTTTGTATATTCAACACAAACCTTCTTCTGGTATGGAAACGTAATATATCAGCTAGAGTTCTGGGTAAGCATGTAGGTAGAAGAAGTTGAAATCTAAAAGCGAAATACAAACCTCACCTGAGTCAGGCACAAAGTTCATGTTGATTACCTGTTATGTTAATATGATAATCAGTTTAGCCTATTGATTAAATTTTAATTGTAAACTCAATTTGATCATTGCAGTGTTTCATCTTTAACTTATCTTTTTCAAAAGTCTGCTAATTTTTCTCACTCATGTTATTAAAATTCAGGGAAAACTAAGTCAACACAGCTTATGCTGCTTTTGTCAAGTCTCAAAATGAATCCTAGACTCTTAACACAGGGGTAACTTCTGATTAAAAAAATCTTGCCCGCTAGGTTTTGTTTCCAAAGGAAATACATGTTCCCAAGACTTTCTTTCTACTTCTTAAAAATAAACTACTCTTAATACCATAGATACATGTATGTAAAATATTTCTTGTTAATGTCTGATTTTTATTTTGAAGTGCCTGGTGTCTTTGTGAGCTATGCAGTTTGTCAGAAATTTGGGCTGTTTGCAGACAAATATATTTTTAAAACATTTAAATGGTTTACATTTGTAGACAATTACATTGTAAATCTAAGCATATGGTTCTACTGTGTTAAACCCTTCAATAATTCTCTGAATGTTTCTTATCTTGAGTTGGTGTCACAAACGTTTTCACTTATTACTATATTCCATAAAAATATTCCCCCATGTGTCATTTTGATTGTATTTCATTTCCTGTTATAACTCACAAAATCTATAAATAATATTTCATGTGCCTTCTTATTTCAACAAATGTCAGCAGTAATGCATGCAGATTTTTTTTTTTTTTAAATAATAACTCTACTTTTAATTTTCATTACATGTCTTCTTGGCAGTAAATCAAAAGCTTATACAATATATGAAGAAGCATTATTGTGATTCATATTGCATGTTTTTAACCTGAACACAGCAACTATGAGAAAAAAAACAGCAACGTTTGTTGAAGCAATTCAGTCAGAGGGTACCAGTTCATTTTTCTCTGTGTAGTGAACACCGTTCTCCTTATATTTGGGTTGGAATTCACTGTACCTAACCTTAGCCCAGTAGTTTTTAATTTACTATAAGCACTGCAGCACTGAATTAATCCTATTCTCCTCATTCTTTGTGATTTTCTTCTGGCTTATTGCATTTTCACAGAATAATGTACCAAATAAGGCATAAACCTTTTTGCTCAGCAGCAGGTAGTAGGGAGGGTGTTTTTCTTCCTTAACAATCACTGACCAACTTTAAAACAAGCCTATCATAACGCCAGCATGTCTTGAATATTCCTACATCATCCAGAACTCCTGTGTAATCCAGCAAGTAACCGTTCCTCCGAGCTGCCAGCTCTCTGCTTGTCAGTAAACCTGTGCTGGGGTATTTTGAAGCATTTCCTACATACTATTTCACACATTGTGCCAGGCAAAGCAGGGGCACAAGCCACCCCCAAACTGGGGCTGCAGTACCGTCTATGGCAGGCCCCGAAAGTCACTCACAGACCCCTCCGGCTCAGCACTGCAGAGTGAGTGTTGTGTGCAGTGTAATGTGCTACAAGAGGCACTGCCAGCCTGGCTGGTTTCCAGCCTCCACACCCTGACGTGAGAAAAGGAGACATTTGCAGTGACTTTTACAAAAACACTTTTACAAGACTCTGCCTAATTGGCTCTGACTAGGAGTAAAAGATAATGTAACATTCAGCATGGGATTGATAGAGCAGGCTGCAGGTTTACTTGCCTTTAAATGTAAAATTTAAAAACTAAACCAACCAACCAACCAAAAAAAAAAAAAATCAACACAAAATTCAGTCTTGAATACTGGGCATCACCACCTGCTTAGGAATTCCCAAATAATGGTCAGCAGAATCTGTGCATCTCCACTGACTTTTCAAGGCTCTGGATCTCCCAGTTATTTTGCAAGTAATCCCAGCTCACATCCCAGTGCTCACACTTCCTACCATGAGCTGGGCTTTGACTGTCCACCACCACACCACCTCTCTGTTAGGGCCTCACAATTCAGGGTAGCAAACTGAAGACCCAGCTACAAGCTAGATGCTATCAATGATGACAGGAATTAAACAAGTTTTTGTGGGCCTAAACAATTCTTTAATTTTATGATGTGCGGGAATACCAACAAGAGGTTAGCTCTGAAATTAGTTCCTCCTGCCAGTTGACCCTTTTCTGGAGTAGGAGGGAGCTTACTACCTGCAATTCTAGAAGTACAACATATTTATGGGATGTGCCCAGCACCACCCCACTTTTTTTTCCCCCTGCCCTCCTGACCAGTTCAGCTTCCCATAAAATCCATTCATCATCCGTTCTTGCTATTTGTACAATGGATAAAGTCAGTGGCATGCCTGGGGAGAGTTGTCCTCCATCCTGCAATACCTGGAGAAGCCCAAATATCACTCAGAAAATGGGTGACTCCCAACTTTGTTAGCATTCCTCTGCTGCTTTGTGAATTGGTCACATTCTGTCTCTCACTATACATTTTTTTCCCCCCAAGTTTTTTATGAACTCATCATCAAAAAAGATTGGCTAAAAACATGTTGAGAGGTCTTTCTCCCCTTCTTGTTTGGCAATCCTTGATCTCCAGAGCAGAGAAAGATCATACAGTCAATTCTGGTTGGAATAACCTGTCCCATCTACCCTTACCTGTTCCTGGCTTCATGTTCCTGCCTCCTCTCTTGCTTCCCTTGTGCTTGGCAGACCCACACTGAGCTCATGAAGGAAATGAAGCCAGCAGAAACGTACTCTTGTAGAGACTGTCCTGTGCTAGAGCTAGATGACAATGCAGATGTGACTTCAGAACTGGATAGAGGGACCAGACCAGTTTACATGTTTAGAGGTCAGTTTGGCCTTAAGGAGAAGCCCCACCTTCAATGAGCAGCCTGGCAACACAACAATCAATTAAAGAACAAAACGTCCGGGAGGGCCTGTGACTATTCCTAATTAATTCACAGCTTTTCTCCCCACCTTAAAGTCTGTAGACACACTAAGCTAACAGCACAATTTTGAATATAAAGGCCTCTATCCCCTGCAACATCAGCCCCGCTCTCATGTACTACATGGTCAGGCACAGGAAAACAGCTTAAGTGGGATGCAGAGGCTGTGTTGGTACAGCTCAGGCTCACCCTGTTGGATCCATTTATTTTGTCACAGGTAAGGCTGTTTCTCTGTCAGTTTCCCTTCTGAGTGTCTCTCACAGTCAGTATGAAGGGTCTTCAGCCCCTCACAGATGAAACCACTGCCACAGACACTGCCTTTGCCTGCAGCATCACTTGTGCAAGGCAGCAGCTCTGAAACATTACAGGTGAGGTCAAGGAGAGGGCTGACAACAGCGCTGTAAATCATTCATCACAAAGAGCACAAGCACTGATTTCATTCTTCCTTTCAGGCGAGGTGACAGCTCTAATTCCTCAAGCTCTATTTTTTTGCAATTCCAGCGAGTTTTTATGCATGTGGCTGTCACAAACACTACTGCAAAGATCTATATTCAATATTGAGCATTCAGGTCGAGAGTATCACAGAGCCTGTGTGCTCCAGTCTTTTGTTTTTGACAGAGGCAGGCATTTTGTGCATTTTCAGACACACAGATGCAGTTCACTCAGCTTTTTAAAAGGCCAGTGTTCAAAGTTAGTTTGATTAGGTTAATTAACAAGAAGTTTAAAAGGAGCTTACCTGGGATTTGGGTTTTACTCATCATGACAAGCTCTCTCCTCCAAGGTGACGCCCTGCAACCCACCAAGGGTGTGACTGCCAGACTTCCTCCTTGACTCCCAGGAGCCCATCCAAGGAGATGCTCTGAAGGAAGTGGTGGGAAAGCTCAGGCATCCAGTCGCAGCCGAACAGCTCTGCCCACAACATCCCACAGCCCCAACTGGCCAGAAAGCCTCAGCCCAGACAGGGAGCTCCTGGTAGCTGTAAGGCACAATTCTGGCAGAGCTAGGCAGCAAGCCTGAAGGAGGCTGGGGAAGGGCAGGGAGAGGGATGACTGAATGTTTTCTTATGTGAAATATTTGTTTTAAATAGTGGCCTTTTTCACCCAGAGAGGCAGCAAGTGGAGCAAAGGGAGCCCAGCAGGGCTTGAGGGAGGTTGGATCAACACACAGGTGGCAGTGGGCAGCCATGCCCTCCCTGCACTGTGTGCCAGCAACAGAGCGCGTCCTTCATAGCAACAACCTTCTCAGACTGATGTTTCCTTCCAGTTTCTTGTGCAAGTGGCCCCTCATCCCCATGTGCTATTTTTTCAGTCATCTGTAAGAAAGACTTGATATTGGACTTGATGGTCCTTGTGGGGCCCTTCCAGCTCAGGATATTCTATATTCCAAAGAGGTTGAACTGTGGGCTGAATTAACAGTCTGCTGAGGAGCAGTTATTTACAATTTGCTCTGCCATTATAAGCACTGGTCTGGTACAGCCACGTACCTGAATTCTAGAGGCTGCCACTCTGCACATCCCCCAGCTGGTTTAAACAAGCAGTGTGAAGCTGTGGCACTTACCATTTCTTCCCCGACAGAGGCCTCTGGCAGCACGGCACAGAACAGCGGTGCTGAACAACTCACTGGTACCGTGCAGCCCCCAGGCAACAACTGCAGCTTCACACGGAAATGAAGGAAGGAACAGGCAACCGCAGAAGAGAGGAGGGACACTTCTCCAGCATCCTCACTGAAACAGTGATACACTAAAACACAGCTTCAAGCACTAATGCTGATGTTTGGAATTGCAGGAATTGCATAGCGAAGCTGTAGTCACATGCTCAATTGCGCGTGGGAATTCTAGTTAAGGGTTCAAGCAGCAGTTCAACCTGGAATCACTCAGGCTGTGAAGCAATGCTGAATTTGTATTAAGATAAAATACAGCATGAAAACCAGGAATAATATCAAATTGACAGGACAGTCAATGAAGTTAGCTCCTTCAGCATCTGGGGATTCAGGGTATTCACTTGTTCCCTTGCCTGATGTTACAAAGGCTTTCTCTAGAAGTTTGTGTTGTCTTTGATGGAAATCGTGACTTGGTAATCTGTCCTTCTGTGGCTAGTGAACAGTTCTTAGAGTGCATTCTCAGGGAAAAAAAGGGTTCCTCACACAAAACTCCTGAAGACAATGAATGAAAATGAAACTTCCTCAGAGATCATTCATATATGTATAATTTTCAGCAGTTTTATTCTACTTTCCCTTTCACTTAAAACAGTGTTATATTTTGTGTTTCAAACAACTTATATAAATGCAACTGCAACTGAATGGAACAAACAAACACTGTTTTAAGGGGACATTGCTCAGGTTATAGTGAAGCATGAGAACAAGTCACTCTTCCCGGCTCACAGAAAGTCATTAAAATGGTACACCAAGACACTGAACACAACATAATGTCATAGTGTGCCTCAGGCCAGTCTGGTACTATCTGATCAAGAAAAGTACCTGATGACAGCACTCTGGAATGCATTTTGCAAGGAGTGCTGAGCTGGTAGTGTACTCATTAACTCAGAAAACTCCATTGTGTGAATGGAGTTCACAAAATATTAAGAAATAGGATTTTAACTACAGGTAAAACATATTTTATTCTGAGAGGTTTCAGTTCTATGGGGGGAAAAAAAGCAATGAGGAAAGTCTGCGTGCATATAGAAAATGTTGAAGGGAGTTAAGCTGAATTATTGTGTAGCTGAGAGAAATTTGAGGAAAAAAGTCAACAGTCGCAAAGCAACATTTTTGCTTCTTTCTCTGTAAAACCTCAAACCAGTTCTATTCATATCACAAGAACACAACAGACAATATTATGTGAGAAAACACAAGGAGAAAACAGAGTACAAAAGTAAAAAAAGGAGACCAAAAGTAACTGTCTCTGGTAACCTTGAAACCCTGCACAAGACAATATCCTGTCCACATCTATATGGTTGTAGGCTCTACAGTCCTGCCTGTATCGCAGATGATTTTCTTATTTGGAGTTCCTTGACAGTAGAGAATGAAGGGAACATCTGTTTTCTAGTTTTAAAAGATTGAAACAGGAATAGAAACAATTTCTCCCTGTGATGCTTCAGTCACGTTCCTGATGCCAGTTTTAATTAGGCAACAAAAAGAATACCATTAGAAACATACAGGTGTTCTTCACAGCCTGATGAGAAACAGCAATGGCCCCAATCCAGCAACATTCAAGCATCACTAGATGGATGGCAAAATGTTATGGCTAGAAGTCAGAAGTTTCCATTTTCACGATTTGAAAATCTCATTCACAACAGACATCTTACCCTCCATTTTACTAAGGGTCTTCTTCAACATCTGCTTGTGTCCTCCTGAGCATTCATCACTTATACCTTAGGGGGCACATCACACTTCAAAGAGTTTATTGCTTGGTGCTCACCAACCAACTCCTGCCTGAACAACACACTGCCTTTATGCCAGTGTCCTCCATGGGCCTTGCTTTTGCTCATTCCCTCTTGCAGACAAGCTCAGTTCTATCACATTTTGTGCCTGCAAACACTGGCTAAAGCACTGTCTTTGATGACACCTTAAGTAATGGACTGGATTCCTGTTCTCCACCTTTAATGGGTTCAATTGACATTGCATCACTTCAACGACCTTAACGCTCTCCCCTGTACTAACAGTACACAGGATCGATCCTAAGTAAGTTTGCATCTGACACAAAAAACTGGGAGGAGCTGTTGACTCCCTCGAAGACAAGGAGGCCCTGCAGAGAGACCTCGACAAATTAGAGGATGGGCAATCACCAATTATATGAAGTTCAACAAGGGAAAGTGCCAGATTCTGCACCTGGGATGGGGCAAACCTGGGTGTTCAGAGGGACTGGGGAATGAGATGCTGGAGAGTAGTGCTGTGGAAAGTGTTCTGTGAGAAAAGTTCTTTCCCATGGAAACACTGTGTACAACAATGTGCAGATAGAAGTTACAGTATTTAATTTACAGGAATTTTCCAGAATTAGAACTTTTCAGTTCCTGGACAATTTATTTTTTAATAATAAAGTTGGGTTTTTTCTTAGTAATTATTGAAGCATTACAGAGAAGTGAATAAATGGTTCTCATTGTAATTAGCTCATGAATTATAATTTCTAAGTGTGTGAAAAGTTTCTTTAAGAAAATAGCTTTTTTCTTTCTTTCTTTCTATTAATGCACACAGGACAGGTTATATTGTAACCAAAATAAGAAATTGAAACAGAAATTACATTGCAAACAGGAAAATAAATTTTCAAAATTGCCAGCCTGTTAGAGACAAAAATTAATTATTAGAGAATGTGTTTTTATTTGTTCTGTAGACACCCTATTACGAAGGAGGGGAATATGAAGTATTTTAATTTACTGAATTTTATTTTTAAATAGCTATTTTTAACTATTTTTTTATTGCTGAAGAAAATTTTACTCATATGAAGTTTTTATTTTAACATGAACTTGGTTATGTTTTCAACATTTGGTTTAAGATAATATGGTTAATAAAAAACAGAAAATTACTCACTTTTTCATTACAAAAATTAATATATTGCTTTCATTGCTACAAGATTGATTAGAAGGAATAAAAGTTGAAAATCACCAACTCTTACTTTGTTTCCTATTTTCACACCACAAATTGTATCTTTATTTATTTTGAACTGTCAGAAAAAGTACAAATATCCACCTTACCATTCTTTCCATATGCTCCCCACCAATACTAGACTATAAGGCCTGAACTCATGCCATGAACGATCTTGGTTTAACAGTATAATCTCTGCTCCCTTTAGCCCCACCAGACTAGCTCAGAGTGCTCCACTGAGGGACTGAACTCAAGATGACACTTGGGCGCTCCAAGGCAGTGCAGACTCCATCCTAAACAGGTTCCAGCTCAAAAGCTGTGGATAACCACAGGTAGAAAGAAAAACTGTGGGGAAGGAGATATGTATGAGAGATCATTTTTCCTGTGTGATCAAGTCCTCACAGCCCTCACATAACTGTGCTCTAAGCGGTACAGAAATCAGAATGCCTGAGCAGCTCACAACTTGCTTCCTCCTCTTAAATGTGTTTACAAAAGTACATGTTCAGTATGTAGCAGCTTCGGGAATGTCATAGGGCACAGCTATGTGTGGGACACCCACATCTGCGGCATGTTTCTGGGGAAAACATTTGTAGTGCACAATGGGTATTGATCACAGGCTATTTAGGCTTCATTAGGTATGTACTCTACAATTCCCAGAACAGATACGTGAGTCCACTCCAAAAGAGTGGAAAGGATCACTTGATTACAAAAAATGTTGGTGTCTGAAGGCAGCTTAACCTTCAAAAAAGCGCCCTTAGCAATTAGCGTGGAAAAACTGATCCTATATAAATAGATGGTGTTTTACTGCCCTCTAACGGCTGCCGATAACCAGCTCCCTTCTCTGGCTTTATTCCCCAAAAAGCTCTCCCCGACAGGCCCTTGAGACACAAAGACATTCAGACAGAATGTACCTCACATAGTTACCCTCACATGCCAAGACCTGTGGAAAGTGGCTATACAGCATTCGGGGCATGCTGGAGAAATAAAACTGGTGTCCTACCGAGTGGGAAGAAGGTTCTTCAAACCAGAGCTGTAACTTCGTAATTGACGGTAGTTAGACAAGCTGTGTCTAAAAGATCAGTGACTGAAATGTCAACAATTGAATAAGTGTTATCAGTTTGAATTCATAAGCCCAGAGGATCTTCTGATGTAGCGAACAGGTATCTTTAACAGCAGTTTTCAGGTGTTTTGTGTCACTGCCTAGAGATTCTATTTCTGACAAATTTAAGGTTAAAATATTTAAATCCAGACTTTTAAGCCTTTTCCTTTTTTTTTTTTTTTTATGGTGAACTACTGTTCACAGGAGCTATAGGATTTCTTCAGTGAGTAGGTGCTACTCAGTGTCAGGAAGGGATTTACAGTCCAGTCCTTAATAAGAATACTAATGACAATAGAAAACCCCCATCTATTATAAATGGCACAATCAATCCTATTTAAGCGCCATACAACTACTGAGTGTAAATTACAGTGTGAGTCATTTTTCAGCCAGGGAAAAGAAAAACCTGGTAAAGGATCCATTCATTTGTAAAAGAGAGTTCAGAGATGCTGTTTTCCTGTGCATCACTGTGGATGAGGAGTCTGTCACTATAGTAAATGCAGGAACCCTAAAGAAAGCAGATTTTAGATTAATGTGAAAACCTTATGACGGTGCCATTCTTTTGTAAATTTTATAAATTTCGCAAATGGATGGTATCTAATTTGTATGTTGCTTTAATCCTATTCACCATTCAGTCATGGATGGCTCATGTATCCATAGTATGTTCAAAATTTTATGACAACTGTTCTTGTAGTTCATCAAACATCTCTTTCACCTGTAGTTTGAATCTATTCAGTTGTTTTCTATGGAAAATCTGATATAAAACCAAGTCTTTATTTTCACAGCTAGAAAAGACACATTGGTGGAAAAGAATGCTATGAAAACTTAGAGCTGTTCACAAATAAATAACTTTTATGCGTGTCTTTATTGAAACAGGATCCAGAAATGTAAAGATTTCTTTTTCCATTTTCTAAAATTTTTTACTACTTCAAAGTACTTATGATTAATTTTACTTGTTTGTTTTTTTTTTTTAATATCTTCCTTCTTCTGCAATATGTGAACAACAGCTGTGCTTCCACTGAGCTCCCAGTCAGTAATATTTTAGTGATTTTGAAGCTAAGTAAAGCAAACTGTCTCAGAGTGACCTGGGAGCAGTAATAATAAGATCAAAAAAATATATTCTGTTATCATCTGAAATGTGCCTTAATCACGTGTGTTACAACTGCTTCCAGGCAGTATTGATTCCACTAGGGGCTTTCACTAAACCAATTTTAACCAGTGCTGAAACCTCTGGATCTGTCTTATTGCACAACTTGGACATTTGCAGAGAGCCTTTCAGTTTTCCTGCTTCAAACAAAACCATTATTACAATCACAGTCACTGAAAGAGCCAACATTCCTTGTTTGCATCAGCAAGTGCACAATCAATGTATAGACTTATTTCATTAAAGTATATTGAATAACAATGACATGCTTGAGAACTGTGCACATGCTGCATGAACATAATACTGTGGTTTGGTTTGGTTTTGCCCCTCAGAAATTCATTGTGAGAAATAGGGGAAACTTAGCAGTAAGTAGAGAAGGAGGTATTTCATCACAGACAGAAATCTGAAGACTGAATTTTATCACATGGTGAATAAACGACTGCCTTTATGGCATTATTGCTTTGAAAGAGAAGCTTCTGCTTTGGTTTGTATCTGTTCATCAGTCAAAGTGCTATCCATGTAAATCATGAGTCTTGTGGACCTGCTCCACATAACACTGCAGACATTGATGAGAATGGATGTGGATGCTCAGCAGATGACATCATTGTTCCTGTGCAGCATTACTGGAAAGCATGTCAGTAACAGGTGCAGCCTTCAGAGCAGTAAAAGCACTATGCTTGATAGAAAAGCAAATTAAGACAAGTTAAAATTAATTTAGAGACTCAAAGAGAAAAACTAAGAGAGCAAGCCCTACCTGTTTGGATAATAGGTGGTTTCTTGTCTCCAGGGCAATTAACTGAATGCTGAGAGTGAAGAGAGGCTCAGGGTTCATTTTCAGCTCTGCTACACCACATACATTCTATTACAGCTTTTCTTCTCTTGAGAGGTCATGGACACACTCAGTTCTTTAAAAGGGACTGTCAAGCCATTCTGAACATATACACGTACTTTGAAGAAATTATTTTTCTGCCCCTGAATGAATTACAGAAAGAAAGCTTTTCCCAGTCCAAGCTTTGTGCAACATTCAATACATGAAAAAGTAAGTTAGAACTAAAAATAGTGGTGCTACCATAAGAACTTTGATGAAAACAGAAAACTATTAGAATGTAATTGCAAAAATACTGATACTTGAAGATCTATAGTTTAACCAGTCTAAACTACCTATTTTTCTCCACATAATGGATCCCTACAAAAGCCTTCAAAAAAGCTAGTCTAAACCTCATCATCCATCTCTTAAGTTTTGTAGCAAGACACAGTTAGAGGTATCTCACTTATAAGACAAGGAATGTTTTGATGGGATCTCCAAAATTAATTTAATTTGTAACTCAAGCCAGAGTTTGGAACCAACTATGTATCTCAAATTCAATTCTTTGCCTCATACAAAAGCAGTACTATTAGGACATAATTCGATAAAACCAAAACATACTAACTTTTTTTAAGATTACCATTTAACTGAAGTTTTGTTCTTTCCATCCTTGTTGATGCTGTCCATTGACCTCACCGGAACTGGATGATTTTACTTTGTTTCTGTCATGCCTCCTTATAATTTCATCCTATGTTTCATTTTAATCTGGTCTATATTCCATAGGAATCTCATTTCAGCACATCTGTCTTTACAAGCTGAGTTCATAGTCATTTCTACCTATTCAACAAAGACTATAATCAAATTTGTTTGGTCAAATTTGAACTTCACTTTTGAGAGACATGGCTAATGAGTAAAAATAGAATCAGATCTGTATGATACAAAGAACTTTCCTATTTTGTTTAGTTTCCTTTTTTTTTGTTTGGGGTTTTCTTTTTTTTGTGTGTGTGTGTGTTTGTTTGTTTGCTTGTTTGGTTTTGGTTTGTTGGGTTTTTTTAACATTCTTTCCTTAGTTGTTCTTGGCTCCTGTAAACTTTTTGAAAGGGAAAAAGAGTTTTTGCAGGTGGACACATGCTCCATACCTGTTATGAAACAACAGCGCAGATTTGCCTCAAAGGTTCTGCAGACAACAAGTCATTTGTGATTTGCACCAATAGAGGAAATAAGAACTTTCTTTGAGTATCTTGCCTAAATGAGTGACTTACAGGACTATGAATGTAATTTCATTATTGCAAAAAAGAGTCCCAAAAGAAAATCTATGAATCTGAGACCAACTTTTCATATTTGTACCATGATTTGACTGGCCAACTGCTCAAAGATTTTAATTTACTGCAATTGTGTGTGCAGTAAGTGTTCTAGGTGGCTGTATCTCTCTGATGTTTAAGTGAACACTTCCTCATTGCCCAGCTGCCTTTAGCATGGGAAGTGGCTTTCCACATGCTTCAGATGGAATCTCTCTCTTCACATGAGAACTCAATATCCCCCAGCCATGAGTACCCAATTGTCACTTCCTTGTCCATCCCCAACCATGCTACAGGGTTATGCTACTTAATGCTTACACCTGCAAGGAGTCAATCTACCAGCAAAGTACATTGACACTCTGGCCAGCAGTGTGTTCTGCAGATGACAGGATAGAAAGAAGAAAAACAAACAGCAATTTTAAGCTGTCTCCTCTAAATTGCAGAGGTGGTAAGCCATTTGTAGATGACACTGTAAAGCAAAAGCAAAAGAATTATAATGACATACAATGCACTTTAAGGTAAAAATTAAATATTCATACATGGTGCTTCTAATGTTGTCAGGCCTTTCTGTTTTCTCAGAATCCTGGCTAATGAAAAACATTTCAGTTGGCAGTGTCTGTCAAAAAGGGCTTTTTCCATTCAGAAATCATATGACATAGCTCCCATGGGCATTTCATTGTGATAGCATAAATGACTGTGAGAATGGGGCAGATGAAAAGAACCATGGTGAGTACTGCAACATCTGTAAATACACAGAAACAAAATCTGGTTGTGAGGTGTGCTTCAGCAGCTAATGCACACTCAGTCACTAATAGCCAGCAGATGATCCACAAGTGACAAATCTGGGGTTTTCAATGTAATTGAATATTTTCTTTACTTCAATGAATGAGGAAATTACGCCATGCAAAGAAAACTCATGGGGTCTCTAAAGGCATGCCTCAGATAAACTTCAGACAGTCTGATTCCTGTAGAATCCCTATTATATTATCCTCTGTTGCAGACAGTGGGTAATCACTGCATATCCGTGTGCCGAAACCTTTAAAGTGGGTGCATGAGGTCCCACAAATAAGTAGGGGTACTTATTCTCAGTAGACATGAAGAATTCTTATACTACGATGATTTCAAGTGTTGTAAGAGTCTGAGACATATACATATGCTGGTATGGATGCATACACACATGTGCTTGCTGGTGATCACACTACCCTTCCTCCCTGCTGTATCAATCTTCATGCCCATTGTCAATCCAAATAGCAATGAGGAGGTCAGAGCAATGAGACCAATCTTCCTTTCTGGATAAGAAATTATTTTGGAGTATGATGCCCTCTGCATCACATTTTACTTTTTCTGTGACTCTGAAGCATGTTGGATCAGAGGATAATGTGTCAACTCCATTGTCATCTCCTGCTTTGTATCTTCTCTCCCTATCTGCCTTCTAGTAAAGTTCTTACATCTCTTTCACTATCTTTTCTTCTTTCTAGGTTTTTCAAATCATCCTCCTGTACCTCTTTTCTGTTGCATTACCATCAACCCTCAGCTACCATCTTTGGATGTGGTCATCTCTGCTTATGACTTTCCACATTGCACCTTTCCTGTTTATATTTCACCCATGGATCAGTGCCAAACTGCACTCTGTGCCCTAGCAGTGACTACCCCAGAGACTAATAGTCTTCATACATAAGAAAGATTCCTACCTTTTGCCAATCTATTAAAAAAATTATCTGATTTTCTATAAAATCTAATATAACAATTGGCTATACATTTAGGTGGTCTGGTAATCATCTGTTCTCACCATTTTCCATGGTTTTTTGACTGCAATTTGAGATCAAGAAATACATTCCTTTATCAAAATTGATGCAAACTTTCTGGTTTTTTACAATCAATTTCAACTTTCAGTCTTGTCCTAGAACATTTCCATTATCATGAATAGATTTTCATTGTAAACAATTTGTAACTCCATACTATATCATATACCACAGTACGAGTTTCTCCACTACAAGAATCATTCTACTTTAGCATTCAGTTCTTTTTATAAACACATCTTCTAATAATATTTTGAATCAACAGTAGATTTCTCTCTCTATTTCTCTGTCTTATAGTCTGGTACACTTCTGATATTCAATTTATATGAGATTTCTTAATTTGGGCTTGTCATTGCTATTCATAATTAGCAGAAAAGACAATAAAAATTTGCATCCCATATTAAGAAAGCACATGCACCCCACAGACAAATAGGCATTTATATTCTGGTTTTCATTAAAATCTGATAGACAATTTACTGCTGACAAACATTACTACTTTTTATAGAAAATAAAGTGGACAGGCAGGTATCTTTGATGCGGTTCATGGAAAGCCTTATTATCTTGATTTATCAGAAGAATTCCAACTTGATCCCAATGTCCTTATAAATATCCTTAAACTATTTTAAACTTCTAAAGCTCTTCATTACATGCACATATTTACTATAATTATAGAGATATCTGGAATTACAGATGTGCTTAGGGAACTCCTTTACTTTCCCAGAGCTTTTTGCATACGTAGCAGAGCAGAGCAGAGTAATACAATGTGGAATTCAGTCATTAGTATGAGATTGCAGCTTCATAAAGTTGCAGGGAAATGGTAATTACATTTCTGGAAACCTTTGAAAAGTGGATATAATTTTCATACCACCTAGGGACAAAAGAAAAAAGAAAGAATTCTCTGTGGAACAGTATTTTTAAAAAAAATTAAATCTTGAAATGTTTCATGTTGATCCCTTCTAAAATATTTCTTCCTGCCTACTGATGAGGATTCATAAACAAAAAAGCCTTGGCTCAGTCAAAGTATTAGAGAACTGGGAAAGCTCTTCAGATGGACTGCCAAGTTGGGGCCCCCAAAAAGTGCTTCCCTTAAATCCCAGCAAGCAAGGAGAGTGTCTTGGCAGGCAAGAGGCAAGTTTAGATGCTGGTCTTCACTAAAATATCATGCTGTGATTCTGTGATTTAGGAATTTCACCCTATTACATCCAATTTCTCAGAAAAGTGTAGTGACTTTAAGAAGTCTTTGCTCACCAGTGTAAAATATTCCATTGGCAGTTTCTCATATGTTCTTATTTGTGCATATATATAAATTCATATATACATCAAACACCTGTTGTGTTTCAGTTACCCTTATTGTAGCTTATAGACAGTAGGATATTAAACTTGATTTAAGTGTTAATTACATTTGCTGTCACTGAACATAAAGCCCTGCAGTCCTAGGAAGTGCGCCACCAGTGTTATATAGCCTTCCTGATGAAAGAAGCTTATTAATTTGGAGCTGTTGCATCTAGATAGCCAACCCCTTTCTAAAAAGAGGTGTCACAATTACTCTCTATCTGATCAGATAAACTTGGTGGGTCATATGTAAGACATTCACTCAAGAATTCCTTTTCCTAGGTCCCCACCAATACCCAGAAGGCTGCAGCTGCATGGAAACAAAACTGTTTGTTCAGTTCCCCTTTTTTCAAGTAACAAACCCTCCTGTGGGTGGAGTTCCCTCTCCAGCACAAAGCTATTTTACAAGCAAAGAGACGCCTTAACACATTCTGCATTAAGCAACTGCAGAAAAGGTTGAGCTGCTATAGATATTGATTAGGTGATTTACCAGTATGTAGTGAGTGCTGTGATCATTAACAGAGGCCAGTCTCAAAACTCCGCAATGAAGTCCCCTGGCCTTCAGCTGGTTTGTTCTAGTCAAGTACGTTTACTTCCCAAACAGACCAGAAGGTGGCCTGTCTTCTTCCATCTAATCCCAGGAGGCCACTCAAACTTCATCTTGGAATTAAACAATAAGGACAGATGAAAAAGAAGCTGAGGTTACCCAGGATTCACAGGCAATGCCTCTCATCCAAGGTACTGCACGTGACATAATATAAATGGAATGTCCACAAAGTCCTTTCCAGTCTTTGACCCTCTGTCAGCTCACCCAGCCGTAAGATCTGATTTTTGGCATTGCAACATTGACCAGTTAAGACCTAATTGAAAGTTCTGTTCTAGTAGAAAATAATGAATCTGGCTTCAGTGGTGTTACAACAGGCATTAATTTAGCTGTGTACTTAAAATGACAGAAGGAGATAAATATGGGATTATAAAATATTTGCACTTCTAAGAAATCATGATTATACTGGCTTTTTTGCTTTACCTTACGTGTACCACATTTCTGCAACAGATTTCTTCAGAAGGAAAGCATTATTTGGACTATGCACACTTCAGAAATTGTGAGTACATTCTTGCCTTATTCCGCCTTTTTAAATAACTCATTGCCTCTTGGGTATCAAAGAGCAACCAGCCTTCCACAGTACAGGAAACAGCATCTAAACTCCAGCCCTTCAAAGTCATCCAACTGTTACTCTGTATAGTCCAGTAATGGGAAAGATGCGAGCACTTCATGAATTTTAACTTCTGCTGAGACTCTAGTTGCACACTGTGGCAAAGACAAATTGCTGAACTTCTTTTTTGTATCATTATTCACCCATTATAAACTTCATCTACTATTTGTACCTGACACTGCCTCATTAGTTAATGTTCACAAACCATATTGGCCAAATTTTTCAAATGTCACTATTGATGGCATTATTAGTCACCTAGGTACCCCTACCATTTCCAGCAGATGATAAAAGCTCAGTGCCTTTGAAACTCAGGCTAATCTTTCCAGTTCCTTGTCAATTTTGAATAACAAGCTACAGCTATTGACATTTTGATAGATGAGTGTATATAAATGCAAAGCATTTTTACCATGTCTGTCTAGGTCTAAAAAATAAATGTATAAGATCTAGGCAAAAATTGTCTATTGCATCATAGCAACTATTCATAAAAGCACATTTTTAATGCCTTGGTCAGCACCATTTCAACTATAAAATATTTTAAAATATTAAATACTATTGGCCTTGTAGAAACAATGGCCTTTAATGAGATTGAAACTGTAAAATACTTGCACTCATCATTTTAAAATCAAATATTGCATGTCACCATTCTTTATCTTTCTACTCATTCTCATCAATTGGCTGAAAGATTTCAGGTTTCTCTTTTTAAAGTAGACTATCAGTTTTTAGATAGGGTTATTTTAGTTTTGTGTTATATGTTTTTGTCAACAGGTATCTCAGTCATAAATGTCTCATGAGTTTGAAACTCGGGTTACTCAGAAATCTACACAAATTGAAATGGCTGGGCATGCCCCTTTTCTCTCTGCCTGTCAAAGCACCATTTGCCACCTGCAATGTGTGTTCCTGCTCCACTGGCAGCGCATCTGCTTATGTCATTGGTCTAAAAAGAAAGGAACAGGTAGTAAAGTCATGTCTATATACAACATTTCCCCTGTGCTTGGCACTGGTGAGGCCACACCTTGAATCCTGTGTCCAGTTCTGGGCCCCTCACTACAAAAATAGACATTGAGGTGCTGGAGCATGTCCAGAGAAGGGCAAGGGAGTTGGGGAAGGATCTGGAGCACAGGTCTTATGAGAAGCAGCTGAGGAAGCTGGGATTGTTTAGTCTGGAAAAAAGAAGACTCAGGGATGACCTTATCACTCTTTACAACTACCTGAAAGGAGGTTGTAGCCAGCTGGGGATTGGGCTCTTCTTGCAGGTAACAAGAGGAAATGGCCTCAAGTTGCACTAGGGGAGGTTGATAACTCTTCATAGAAAGAGTTATCAAGCACTGGAACAGTCTGCTCAGGAAAGTGGTGGACTCACCATTCCTGGAAGAGCCCAAAAAAACCGTATGGATGTGACACCTGGGGATATGGTTTACTGGTGAACATGGTGGTTCTCAGTTAATAGTTGGACTCAGTGAAGTCAGAGGTCTTTTCCAGCCTTAATGATTCTATTCTGCACAACTAACCTGGAATGACTGCTGAAGCTTACAATTCCATATCACACAAGTTATGGTTCAGTTTCTGGAGATAATGTCTAGGTCTAGTTATTTTGGATTTGCAGTGGAAAAGTTCCCTCATTATTTTCTCATCTCAGCCATTTTTTCATTGTTTCTTTATCAGGATTGTTCAATATCCAAGTAGCTTTTCTTAGAATCGTGAAAGTGTTAGTTTGGTAAGACCTTTAAGATTGTCAAGTCCAGCTGTCAGCCCAGCACCACCATGCTCACCATTAACCCATCTTCTTGTTTTTCCTCCAGGATCTTTTCTTTCTCTAATACTTTCAAACATCTTCATGAAGGAATCATACTTGTCAAACCCTCATATTAACCGTGTCTGGATCAAAACTGGAATCCAGGCTCCTCATAGGTGTCTTCCATTCTAAGACTATCTTTACTATGTTTCTGTTAAAACTAAAGCACATTCTTGAAGTTGTAAAATTGGTTAGAATTATATCTCTTCTCAGAAGGCCTACTGGGGCCTCACGCTCTAAATAAGAAATCCTTGGATACAACCAGCAGACAACTGCCATCTCCTTTTAGAAATCTGTAATAGCATTTAGTTACTTGAACAATTTCCCATGCAGATATCACTGTGATGACTACAACAGAAAATTCCATGTATGACAGATCTTACAGTGTGTGGGAGGGAGTCGTGAAGTCCTATAAGCATTTTCCATCACTCCCATCAAGCAAACTAGACCTGAAAAGTACAATCTTGGTTTCTTATAAATGCTGTTTCCAGGGAAATACATGATTTGATTTTCCTAGCATAAAATTAAGGTTTTGCTGCTCGTCCTTTGGCTCAGGGCAAAGAAAATTAAGAACTTTCGTCTTTAATGACTCATTGACTCACTGATTCGTTCAGCCAAGCTCACAATAGGCAGCTGCTGGCATCAGAGTTGGCACCAGTAGCCTTTGGACCAGGCTCCTCAGAATGAGCACTGAAGCAATGGATAGAGCAGGACCTGAAATACCTTTCCACTTTTGCCAGCTCCCATAGGAAACAAGAGCATGTAAAAGAAGGTCATAGCCTGTATGGAAAACCTACAGTAGTCATACTGAGAATTATTTAATAAACACGGGTTTTTTTGTGTTGTTCAATTTAGTGTATTTCTCAGTCAATCAATGAATCCATTGCCTATAAATCAAATACATTAATGAGCTAATATCTAAAGTACTATTTATGCTTGATACTGGTAACTTTAAAAACACCTCTTGTCTTGTGTAGTTTATATAAAATCTATTTTAAATTTCAGAGCAATGTAACTAAATCTAAACTTGAATTCTTCCAAAAGTTTACATTTGCATATCTTTCTTACACTTATATTGTGTTAAGCAGTGTGATAAAACATCTTGTTTTCTAACTATGATTTAATTTATGAAGATCTGTGATAAACAATACACTTGAGATTCTTCCCAAATTCTGTATTCAAATGCCTCTTATTGACTGGATATAAGTAAATGATGCAGAAGTTTTGTCAGATAAATGAATATATATTTTTCTGTGAAGATAAAAATCCACAATTTGTTTTTTCTGTTAGGCCAAGCCACTTTTAGAAGTGTGATGTTCAAAAAAAGTATAACCCTGCCAAAGTTGAACCTCACAGTGTTTCAGCTGGCTGTCTAAAAAATATCAGTTCTTTGCCAGCATAAATCTTTAGAGCTTCTTCTTGTTCTTGTGACTGCCATGAGTTTAGCAAAATCCTGCCGTCACTTTAGTTTCCCAATGAAAATTAAATCAGTTACTATGAATGTGTGTTTATACTAAGTATAACTAAGAATAGACAGATTTACATTGCAATGTAAAATCTTCACCTAGCAGTCTCTTTTTTATTCTGGTACATAGATTACACATAAGAAATGCCACTATGTTAGCCTATAATTGCTGGAATAACTGGTGAGTCCATAAACAGACAAAAAATAACACCAAAGAAAAGGGTATGATTTGCTTTATTTGATATTTACATTCATATTCAAAACTAGGTAATAAATTTAGACAATTTTTAAAATAAAATAAATTAATTAATAAAGGGAGGTCAGAATAAAGAAGACTAGCCCAGAGCTTAAACTTCCTCCTGCAAAACTATTACATAACACATGAAAAAACCACTTCCCTTATTGTTGTTCAGGGATGTTGAGGGCAATCATATTAAGACCATAACAAATCCCACCTTCCTGGAATGTGATATGCTCACTGTGTTGTAAGAGATAAGAAGTATGAAAATAAGGCAACAAACCCTTTTGAATATGTGTGACTCTCAGTTCTCAACACAGGATTTGTCTCGATGTATAAAGCCTCCTAGGGACAGCTGTGCTATTGTCAAGGAGGTATTCTTTACGATTAATTGCATTATTGTATGCGCAGTCACATGGCACATTTTGGCAATTGTCACAATCACTTGTTTCAACAAACTGAATAAGAAACAGCCTACTGTATTATTTTCGTCTTGTGATCAGATCATGAGCACCAGGGTGCTTTTTAAACTCCAGTAAATCCTGGAACTCACAATCTAATCACGATGCAGAAACAGTATAGTATGCCTGTATCTCAGCATACAGATATTTTCTATTGTGGAATCCATTCCTCTTTCAGAATGGGTTTTTGCTTTGCAGAAAACCCAAGCAAAATATTTTGTTGCTGTTAAAATTAAATATATTGGTATAAGGTAAGAACTCGTATTTTATTTTTGTTTTTATGTTCAGCTATATTTCATATTGCAGGACAAGAAAAGCAGAATCTGAAGGTGGATTGTGTTCATGCATAGATATTTTACAAGTTAAGAAATATAAAATGCTCCTTGGTGCTATTCATGTGGTATCTTACCAGTGAGGAACAGAAACTGAGACTGTATTAATCACAGTGAGATAAAAAGCAAAACAAGCTAAATTTGTACATATACCATTTCTGTCTGAATAGGAAATTCCAGAGCCTTTAACCAAACAAAATTCCATGTTTGTATTTTACTTTGCAATTTGTTTTTAATTAAAATTAAGGAAAGTTTTACTTAACCAACTACTTAGTCTTGTGTAGTTTTCTTTTGTTCTAACTACAGTAGCACAACTTGCTGAAGCTTGGAAAACTTAACTGGGATCCTGTATAAATTCTAGCACAATTAGCAAAAAAAGCACCAAGTAGTCATGCTGAGACATGAAATTAACACTCCATGTTAAACTGAATCATTAAGTACCTATTCTAATATATATTTTATTTTACAGGTTTCTTCTTGGGAATTAAATTCACTTGCTACCTGCAACTACCTTTTCCTCATTCAAAGATCAGGAGGAATTATGAGCTTTCTAAAATCTCTTTTTAAATTATGGAGTGTGAGCTCTTATGTGCCTGCAAACTGTGAGTGCACTGCACCTTTCCTGCCCAAGGTGAGGAAGGAGACCATGCAGAATCAAAGGCAGAAGGACAGAAAGGGAGAAGACAAGAGGGACCTGCAGGTAGCACTTAGGGGAGCATCATGAGGAGAGGGGGAAATTCCAAGACTTTATGGGTTTTATCCCATACATAGTTGTATGGGCTGAAAAACAAGGTATCCCTCTATCCCAGTGACTGTCAGGCTCCCTATTTTGTAGGCATAGGAGTGCCCACTGGGTGCTTCACAAGTGCTTCACCTCGGCCCTCTGGAGCCAATAAGACATTTTTCAGTTGCCTCAGCTCATACACTGAGGGTACGGATGTTCCCCCTGAAGTCTATAGTAAGATTGCTAGGGCAGCATCTCTGTGCTTTGGAGGTGAACCACCCTCTCCCAGGAGCTCTCTGGGGAACTTAGGCACCTACTTTAACATTTGAGACCTCCACTTAACCCTGGGGATAAGTGTGTATGCATGAGGCTCATCTGCATATAAAGTAGTCACGCTGCATCTGGGTTTTGGTTGCCTCATTATCTGGCATGACATGTTTAGGCAGGAACATAAAACAGCTGTAGAAAATGCAGAAGCGGAAAAGAGAAGGGAAAGCTTGAAGGAGAAGGGAGTTGTCAGTGACTGGAGTGACATGAGTGATTGAAACAGGCTGCTGTGGGCTGCGGAAGGAGAGTAGCAACTGATGTTATTTGTTGAAGACATTGATTTGCTGGTGTGATTAAAACTCATTCACTCATACCAATCTTCAGAGGTGAATTTACTGTGGGATTTTTAAATTTTTGTTTGTTCTGTTTTTCCTTGTTCTACCTATATTAAATGTGAAAGCTTCACATCTACCTAATTAGTCTTTGATTCATCTCACCTCTCAGCAATTATTAAGTTCATAAATTATAGAGAGACCCTTGGGCAACCAGGTTCCCAAATTAGACACCTCAGCTGAATTAGTTATGATGAATCAGAGCTGAAATGATCCATGTTCAGCAATTGCCAAACACCAGTGCCTAGACCAACTGGCTTCAAAGTGACTTCTGGACAAAATCAGAGAAAGGAAGTGTTAGATGAACTGAAGTGATAATAAAAGCTCATTTTGCTGTTATTACAATTTGAAGTAAGGTAGCATGCCTCCTCACCTATAAAAAGGAGAAAAATCTTAGTCTTAGAGTACTAAAAGTTGGTGTATTGAAAGGGATGGGTTGAATACTAAGGATAAATCTGACTGCTTTTATTCTCTCGAAGGGATCCCTCCAGCAACATGATTACAGAATCACCATGTTATCTTTTTAAAGACATGAAGTAGTTACAAAAGCTGTGAGTTGTAAATGAGAATCCCAACTGAACTTAAAAATGTATTAATTTAGCTTGTCTTTTTTCTGAAATGAAATAAAACAAAAAAAAGGTTTTCTTTCTTTTAGCAATCCTTCTTTCAACCCACTTTGTCACCTCTCTGAGAATCACACTGAAAGTCTTCAGCAGCTTCAGTTTTTATAAGTAAAACCTGAAATATTTTAGTAACATAGCACATTAAATGAAATCTTTTCTTTCCAGGAGAAATATTAATCAATTACAAAAGGTATGCAAAGTATTGATTGCCATTCTGTAAGATGCTGAATGTAATTCTAATTTCTCTTAATTAAACACACTAAGGTAGCAGGCCAGAATAAACAGATTACAACCATACAGTTTGCTCAGTTTTACTGCTATTCACAAATGATAAGCCTAGGATTAGCACAATACATAAATTAAGAACAAATTACACAAGTACAGCCACGACACTAGGGCAGATAAGGGCATAAGTAAATGGTAACAAGTATTTTAGAACTTCAACAAAATCACCTTTGGGGTAGTTTACAAAATTACTTCTCAGGGCTGAGGATTCAGCCAAATTTGAGGATTTTAATTAAGAATTTTACACAAAGCTTGAATTCTTTACTTTTATTTCCTCTTTAATTTGAAAATATTCACCCTCATCTAAAAGTCCATCTTATAATTTCATTGGATTCAAGGTTAAAAAACAAGCCTACAACACCTTTTTTAAAAATGTCACTCTGTACCATATGGCTTTTTCTTGGAAAGCTGTCCAAAAGAAGAACCAAATTATTTTCAAATTCACCCTGTTTTCTGTTAAGCAAAAGGAAAACATTATGAATTAATCTGAATGATAAATCTGAACAGTTTTTTTGCAACTCATTTTTTTGTATTTTTCTCTTACGCTACCTACATGTTAAAAACACCATGAGGAAGTCAACACACAGGGCAATGTTCAGATCCTTACTGTAGACCCTCCACCAAATGCCCAAGGGTAGCCAAGTGATCCATGTGTCTTAAGTCATGACAGTAAGGGCAAAATTTAGGCAACTGATTCAGTTGCTCACAGGTCAGATGACTTGTGCTATTTGACACCTCTACAGCATCCCCACTCCAGAATGTCTTTGGTCTCTCATGGGCCCTATGTTGTGTCTGCCTGCCCACATGGATGCCTCCAAGGACATGCCAAAAAATACTAGATGGAGTATTAGTCTGGAGAGCCATTCTGCAACCCAAAACCTAGTCTAGGTTGAATAAGCCTTTCTATAAACCCCTGTGACTGTGTTCATCACTGCCTGATTCTACTGATCACATGCAGGAGTCTAGTGCCATCCAAGATGCCCTTAGGTATCTACCCCAGTGGACTATCACCTACTAATTCCCTTCTAGATCACGTGTCTTATCAGACAGCTCTACGTGGGCATCTCAAATGGGTGTCTCCAGGACACCTGAAATGGTTTTTGATGGATAATGGAATCAATTATGCAGAAACTGTGCCAGAATAATTTCCTTTTAGATTCTTTGTGAAGTTGCCTTACAGCTTAGTTTCATTATTATTCACATAATTAGGTGCAGTGAGTATGAATATTCTAGTCCATAAGCCACCACATGAACAAGGCAGTAATCATAAGACAAAACACTGTTCTGATCCACGGATGGATATGTGGTCCCCTGCTATATAAACCTTGACCACCGAGGGAAAGTGTAGCTACTTCAATCTGAGAGCACATTTACCATGACAGATACGGTACTGCCAATGTAACAGTACCACCTGCCTGCCTGTCAAAATGATTGTCTGATCTGCATTTCCAACATGCAGCACAGAAACAAAGAATATAAGACAGACATAATGTCACCCACCCAAAATCTAACTGGGCTAGAATTAACCAGAACAAAGTGATTCAGTAATTCTTCCAGAAGCCCTGATGACAAGATGACAGGCATTTTATTTTACAGGATAGACAGTATATAATCCAAAAAAAAGAGTTTAAAGTTTAAAATCCTGTGAGGGAAATGTCTCTTGGCTCAGGTCAGGACAAAAGCCAAACCAAATCCTCAAATAAAATTATAAATTCTTTGCCAAAAAATCTGCCCTAAGTCTTTCTAGAAGTGAATCAGACAATAGAGCTGGGAATACCTGAGGCAGGAACATCTAGTAGGTTCTTTGGAAATACAAGAATCTCTCATCTCAGATTAGATATTGAAGGGGTATTTGCCCTACCACCAAAGTTCTGGAGTTTAGAGCTTGGGATTTAATCTTATCCTGTAACAGACATGAGCATGAACAGACATGAATAAGACACTCTTGTGTCTTATTCCTAGAATTGCAGAATCATTTTGGATGGAAGGGACCTCTAAAGCTCATCTAGTCCAGTCTCCCTACAACGAGTAGGGACACCTTCAACTAGATCAGGTAGCTCAAAGCGTCATCCAACCCAACCCTGAATGTTTCCAGGGATGGAACATTCACGACCTCTCTGGGAAACCTTGATATGGTCATAATAACAATGTGCTATTGAGGTCATAAGGCCTTGTGTCACAAGCATCAAGATTTCCTGCACTTCTGTTTCTGATGTTCTTCACAAATGCAGAAGTCATTGCTCTCCTCTTCTATTGTGCTTTTCAAACCCAGGCTTTGCTTTCTCATCATACCAGATTAATATGTTCTTCCTAAACCATATTTGGAATCCCTGGGATTGGTTATTTTTCTTCTGTCATCGAAGGAATTTCAAAGGGACACACCCCAAGTGCCTTCTATCTAAGCAGATCACCTGACTCGGTTATTTTTCTTTTTGATTCAGTTGTGATGTTTCCCTTTCCTAAAACACAGTCAAAGTACATCTTTTGTACACTATCTTGCCATTGCTGTGAATTAATTTCAAGTTATACCAACTGAATTGTATGAATACCATGGGTTTTGTTTTCCTTGTTACTAGAGTATCATTGACAGGGATTTCAGTTCCTGTCACTTTTCCAGTATTTCAAGCACCTTTCCCTGAAATACCATCTGTGCAGATATTCAGTCAAATCCCTTGAAATGCTATTGCCCAGTCGACAAGGTGAAAATTACACACTGCAGTGTAGGTATGCCAGTACCTGCACTGAGTGTCCACTGCAATGGACTCACTCAGTGCCACAGGTTTCTGTTAGCATTTTTGCCTTCGTCAGGTGGCTATCTCTGGCTTTGAATATGCCAGGAGTTTTTCTTCCTGTTTGGATCACAGCTAACCAAATAAACTATTTGCATGGTTTCTTTTGTTTCTCCAGTATAGCCAAATGTGCAAAATTATGATGTGCTCACTGTTTCTGGACTTGCTGGGCTTGCTAATCCTCCAGCACATGCACTCCTGTCACTGAATTTGCAGACTGAAGATCTATTGGGATGCTGCAGAATGAAGCTCTGCTTTCAGACGCTTCAGGAAATGCTTACTGAATATACTCAGTACACAAAGTGTCCTTTCATGGCTCTATCACCACTAGGATTTTTATCAAGTTGAACACTTTTAAGTCTCTCAGTGCCAGTACTGGTTTTGCTTGCAGGCTTGTAACGTTATACAAACCTTGGCTTCTTGTCCTATGTCTTCCTCTCTGTTTCTGGTTCTCATAGCAGAAGCTATCGTTTTTCTCTGCCTATTCTGGGCTTAGTACTTTCAGTTCTGTGACTCCTTTGTTAGTCAGAAGGCCCTCTGGCCAAGGTTTATAACAATAAGATTTTAAATCACACTGCTGTGAGCAGCTGAGCTTAGCACCAAGGGAAAGAGATGGAAACCTGTGCAATCACTTCTTTTGCTTCCCTTAATGGAAAATGCATCGGTTGTTGAATGGCATAATTACAAAGGGAGTTCAGGCTAAGTGCACCTCCTTACAACACAATATTTCAGGAAAAAGCTCAATGTGATAAACAATCATAGGATCATCCCTACTGAGTGTAATCAGGAATTTTTCCATAAGACATTTTCTTTTAGACATTATTTAAGAAAAGGCTCATTTGAGTAATTCAAAAATTGGTAACTGCAGAAACCCCCACTTCCCATAATTTATTTATGGATCATAACATTTACCTATTTATGGATTGTAACATTTACCTATTTATGGTTGAGATTCTAAATATAAATGGAAGAATGTTTCAACATAGGAGAAACGTCTTCACATGTATATATGCAAAATAAAAGACAGGTATAAAAATGCCCAAAACCAACCCAGGATGTTTCTTTCCCTATTAATTTCTGAAAAACATTTATGAAATATTTCACTATATTAAACAGACAAAAGAAACATGCTCCTTATTTTGTTCCTCATTTCGTTCCTCATTTATAGATTACGTCACATTACCCTTTTTTCTGGCTGAAGTGGAATAAATAAAATTGTTTGCTTACTTGGGAGTTACTGTAGCCTTAAACTTAGCAGGCAGAAGTAGAATACCTCATTCATATCCACCCAAAACTGGGAAGTGAGTTAAGAAATAGAAAAGCGGTAATATTTTGGACATGCGTATGTTCACAGAGAAGACAGAAAGTGTGCTGTACAGACATCTTAATTAGCTGTCATAAACCACGCCCTTTTCCTTCACAGCATGTCACAGCTACAGGCCAGTGACCAGGGGACTCTGAACTACAATCCCTGAGTTGAAGGCAAAGGGCTTTAGGAGTGTCACACTTTCACAATTAATGCCAGACAGGATATATACTCAAATATTTCCTTCCTCTCTAAATAGTTAAAATGTCCTTCTTGATGAAAAATCTTTTTTTCTTTTTTTCCTTCTGATTTTGATCTTGTGGTCTAGAATCACTCTCAAATACTCATATTTGCTTATTCTATGTCATGAATGCAAGCATCTTCTTCAACTGACTTTTTCAAGCGTGTTCTTTCTTACTTTATTGCTGAAGTACTCATATTATACTCTTTGCTCCACTCTTTCCTGCCTCTTGAAAAACAAAACTCAAATCAGCGACTATCCACTGACTGACCAGCAGATGGTGGGTACAATCAATAAGACCACATAAACGTGCAAAATCCAACATATAACTGTTCATACATTTCACAGCCACAATAATATCACATCAGAATTTTATGTGCAAATCTATCTTTCATGTTTGTTTGGACATACATACATACATACATATATATATACCAGATTTATTTAGAAGATGTAAGCACACATTTCAAAACAAATCTGCTCTTGCAGGCATTACTGTATTAGAGCCTTTATGTCCTGTCCCACTAGCCTTCTTTATGAGAGCACTACCGCTGAAGCAGGGAACTATTTATTTGAATAATGGTCAAGGAACTGAAACATTTAAGATGTGATAATCTTCATTACCAAATTTAACTCATTCCACAGACATTCCACAATCTGTTAAGGCAAGCAGAACAATTCTGCCAGGGACAGCAAAAATGCTCTGTTTTTGAAGCACCTTAACATGAAGAACATTCACCTGCACATTGATGACAAATGAAGACTAGCAAATCAAAGTCCTTACAAGGTTTGTGAGAACAAAAGCATATATGAGCTCTGACTATTGCATATTACAGTAGCCTGCGGGAAATCACTGGTGACTGTGTCCATTTCCAGCAGCATTGTTACTGGGGACTGAAACGACACAAGCTGCAAACTAATGCCAAAGCAAAGCCTCCTTTGATTTAATATCTCTCACAACATGACCCTTTGATGCACTAGGTATCGTTTTGTTGAAATTTCTTCTCTTCCAGATCCTTGCATCTAATTGCATTACTGGTGTAACTGGCAGTGACATTGACTTATGTTTAACCAACAGCATTACATGTTCATTTCTTTCAGCTACTCCAAAAAGTTTCCCTGATTGCTTCCACACACTGCATGTGTGAATATGCACATGACTGACAGGGATTTCATCATCTGGAGATGTCTTAGCTAACAACGTTCTGAGAGTATTTGTGTGGGTCACACCTTGTGTTACATATTTTGAAAATCTTCTTATCAGAATGACATCAATTATCAAAACTGAAAATGAGACACATGCCATCAAAACTTTGTAAGGATGTATTAAAGGTATTCATAATATATTGATCTGATTAGTGTATTAATACAATTAATATATTAATATACTACTGTATGCCACATTATGACATTATATTATATAAAATACATAACATCATGTATGTTCCAGTAATCTGTTTACATTCCACTCACATACTAATTTCAAAACATTTTAAAATGTTTAAAATGTTATGCGTTATCTATTTTTGCACTATTTTTTGATATTCTAAATGAAAATGTGGGTCAAAAAATAACTGAGGTCCTTCAGTTCCTTGCCTTTAGGTAGTCAAGACGTGTTAAAAAAAATCTATGAAACTTAAACATTTCATTCATTCATTTTGCTACTATTCATTTTGCATTAAAGATTACAGACAAGCTAGTGAGTGTTAGACTACTTGCTGTCTGAATTTATTCTGTGATTCATCAAATCATCATCACCTGAAGCAATCAGGCAGTTGGACTGGATCATTGTTGTAGGTTCCTTCCAACTGAAATATTCTATTCTATTTCCTTGTTTTTTTGGCACAGGAACTAATAAGTGCTTCTATTATTTTTGAATGGTGTATTTCAAAATGTGAGTATTTCCAAATGATTGCACAGTCCAGCAGTTGTTCCCAAATTAAGAATCCTCAAATCAATAGAAATGTGAGTCCAAATTCATAATTGCTGTGGCCATTAAGCTTATGGTGCAATACTGTAAGCTTATGGTGCAATACTGTGACACTGTTTTCAGGTGATTAAAAGCAAATGAGACCTATTATTACTTCCCTTCTCTTTGTACAAGTTAGTCAAACTTACAAACTCTGCTCTCTGACTGCTTGTTAACTTCACCAAGGAAAGATTTTATCTTGCATGGCTTCAGGGGTTTACATTGCAGGTGTCTATGAACTAGTCACTTTGCTCTCTCTTTATAGTCAATGAGTTGTGCAATTTTCCTAATTCTAAAAGAGACATCCAAAGTAGGTTTAGTGAGTCATATCCCAAAAGCATCTGTTGACTTCATCCACTGTAAAGACAGACAAAGCAAGACTGGCTCAGATCTTCAGCTTTGCAAATGGCCAAAGACAGGTAAAATGAATTCACCTTGATTTTAAATATGAAGGGGTGAATCCAAGGCAAGACATCAGAGATCTCCTGCGTATTACATAGTGCCATGTATATACCACATAGTGCTATAGACCTATGACATGTCACATGCTCTGCCTGAGATCCTTTCATATTGCTCCTCACTAGAATGCTGCCACTGCAGTATTAGTACCCTGAGGAGCACCCAGATATTGTCGTAGCCTCTCTCCAGGTCCGGCTGCCCGTGTGCCAAATATTGCAGTGATTCAATACTCTGGGGTCTGCAAAAGCTACTGTGCTGGCTCAGATCAGAGTAGGATAATGAGAAATAAACCAAATCTTAAAAACACCTTCCACCAACCCCTCCTATTTTTTCCAGGCTCAACTTTGCTGCCAATTTTCTCTCCCTCCTCCTCCCCCAGTGGCTCAGGGGCACAGAGGATGGGGGCTGTGGTCAGTTCATCACACTTTGCTGCTGCCTCGTCCTCAGGGTGAAGACTCCTCACACATCTCCCCTGCTCCAGCATGGGTTCCCTCCCACAGGAGACAGTCCTCAAAGAACTTCTCCAGCTTGAGTCCTTCTGCAGTTCGTCATGAACTGTTCCAGCCTGGATGCCTTCCACAGGGAGCAGTCCTCGAGGAACAGACTGCTCCAACGTGGATCCCTCATGGGGTCACAAGTCCTGCCAGCAAACTTGTTCCAGTGTGGGCTTCTCTTTCAAAAGGGCCACAGGTCTCTCCAGGAGCCTGCGCCAATATGGACTTCTCACAGGGTCACAGCCTCTTTTGGGCATCCACCCACTGTGGTGTGAGGTTCTCCAGGGGTTGTAGTGGATATCTACTCCACCATGGACCTCTATGGGCTGCAGGAGGACAGCTTGTTTCCCAAGAGCTGTATGGGAATCTCTGCTCTGGTGCCTGGAGCACCTCCTCCCCCTTCTTCTTCACTGACCTTGGGGTCTGCAGAGCTGTTTCACATATTTAAAATCCTCTACCTGCTGTTGTTCTTCTGCAGTTTTCCCCCTCACTCCTTAAATCCTGTTATCCAGGATTTGGATGGGCTCAGCCTTGATGGGTGGCAGGGCCATCTTGGAGCCAGCTGGCATTGGCTCTGAAGGACATGGGGGAGGGTTCTGGCAGCTTCTCACAGGAGCCACTCTTGTAGCCCCCCCCCAGTGCCAAAACCCTGCCACACAAAGCCAATACACAGGTGCAGGAATCTCAACATAAATGGCTCCTTCAAGGGCTCTCAGCTACTTACCACAGTTCTCCAGTCCATGGAATTGCCATCTGATGAACAGTTAAAAGCCTTACTCTGCAACACGGCACAATGTGATTAATGTCCAAATTGCACATCTTGTGCTGCGCATGTTCTTCCATCAGTACTTTAGGGCAGACATTTATATAGAACTGAGGAAGCCAGTCTGAAATGAACACACGCCTCAGATCAGTTTGTCACAGTGCTGGGGAATATGTCGTTCTTTCCATACCGTGTGAGAATTCTGCAGGTGGTTTCTGCTTCAGATTTATTGCAGCATTTCTAGTCGTGAGACCAGACCTATGTGGAATCATGAGCCCATCCATGCTGTGCATTAATTGTATTTCTAAAATTACTTCTTACAACTTATTCACACCTTGCTGTGTAACAGATGGGAACACATGATATATGATATATGAGCAGGCTGTATGACAGCAATACTGAGGAGCTGCTTCTAACATAAAATTGTTATCTGTGTACTACAGATACATTAAAATTGTAATAAAGTAAAGGAAAAGAATGAAAAAGAGAAGTGGTTGAGAGAAAGGGAAGAGAGAAAAGACCATTTCAATGCTCTTTGCTCTGAATCTTATTTCCCCACAGGTGTGAACCTGCTAGCCTCCATCATCACTGTGTTTTCATAGGTCAGAATGTTTCATTTCATTCAAAAAAATGCCTTTCAGGCATCAGAGGTAAGGAGTCACATACACAGGGTGTTGCTGTGCCAATCAATATTTTTTTCAATAGTATTCACTGATGCCACCTGCTGGAATCCTGCCTTTGTCATTGAAATCCTCTACTCAGTCCAGGTGGAAAATCCAAATAATGCTCTGTGTGTGTGTGATTTCTTTTGTTAAAGATTCAGTTAAACCAAATGAGTCCTGCCAGAGGAATTCTAGTTAGCCACTGGTGAGGAGCAAGTATTGCTCAAAATATTTGGCTTTTTCTATATTCAGATATTGCGCTTTAAAGAACATACATAAAATATTCACTTCATGTCTACAGGTGAGAATCAGACTATCTGGTGAAGAGCTTCTCCTTGCTACAGCTGCAAAATCCCATGGTAAATGTATGAGTAAATCTCTTAGTTTGATCATTGGGAAAACAACTACAAAAGAACAGCTCACAAATAAGTGCAGGCTAAGTTTTCCAGGGTGTCCTGAGGTGGCCAGAAGCCTTCCCTGCTCCCATAGAGCAGCACACCTCTTCCCTGCCAGCCCATGGAGGAGATGGACAGTGTCAGAGTTCTCTGTCAGTGCACTGGTTATGTGCAGCCCTGCTAACCTTGCAGCTAGTAACAGCTGGTAACACAGCAATAAAGACAATCTGCTTTCCTATCATAACCCTAGAAAACTGATGCCTCATGTTTGTAGAAAATTGGGTAAATAATCCTCCTTATTACAAAAGACATGAAAGAAATGGTGTAAATTGTCAATGGTTTTACCACAAAACCTATCTAGCCTCATCGAGAGGACTGAATTTCATTTGCGTAAGCACAGGAGAAGTGATCACATGTCAGTTGTTAAATAAAACATGGCTATCATAAGGGTGCCTCAAAGATGTATAACTGTGACTGGTGTGGGGTCCATGATGGTGAGGCTCTTCTGGTTCTCTGAAAAAATCTACTCCAGATTCCCCTTTGTAAAATAATAATGAAGATTTTGTAGGGCATTTTGAAACCTACTAAAGAAAATTGCCATGTATAAAATGGGACTTGGCTTTATATTAAATACTATCCTAATGAGAGATGGACTTCAGCTCATGTTTAGTGTTTTTTATTAAATTCCACTAGATAAAACCACTCTCACTGAAAAGCTTTCACCCCTTCGCATGAAAACCCACGGTGAACTCAATGAAAACCACAGAGAGCAAAGTTGAATTCAACATCTTTTCTTGTAAAAATAATACTATTAGAATTCCAGATAAAATCAGATAAACTGATGTGACATAAAGTAAAATAAAGAACATAAAGTAAAAATTATTTAAAGACATATTTGCTTCCTTGGCACTCCTACAACAAGGCATATAAAATACTTATCTTTTCTCCCTAGACACCTCCTGCATAGTGATATTTGTTCTGCCAATACACAGTGCCTTGAACCCTATTTTCTATACTCTCACAACTAGCTTCTTCAAGGAGAATTTTAAGCAGTCACTGGACTTGAAGGAGGGCAATTTTCAAAAATGACATGACTTTCGCCACTTCAGTCACGTGGAAAGACAATGTCCTCACTCATGGGTCTTCATCTGTTTTTGGAGTTTTAAAAAATAACTTCTGAGGATAGCACTAACTTTTGCTTACCAATGACAAGTGGTTGTTTCTTAGAAAGAGAACAGAAACAGTCCCTAACTTCCCTACAGCTGCATTAACTACTTGAGATTCATATGTAGACTCTTTTTGGCTACTACCCCATCTTCCCAGAGAAGAAAATCACAACTGTTGCATTTATCAGGATAGATTTGTACTGCAGATTGAAGCACAAGCAGACTGCACACTGGGGCTAAAACCAACCATACTTGTTCATTCCTCTGCCCCAGTGAGTCAGTTTCTCTGCACTTGATAGCTATAATCTTCATGTAATATATATAGATTAAGGGAAAGAACTTTTGTCTCATTTGGCCTGTACTACCTATTTCAAGATACATCCTTGCAGCAAGGTGTTCGTCCCAGGGTTGGAAGTCCTTGGTGGGAAATGGCCAGAACAGTCCATGCAATGTGTAAATCTATATTAATCTTGTAAGATTTAAGTAGTATGTGAGCTCTGCAGAGTGGTGAATGTCTCTTTGTGCACATAAAGTCACTACTCAGGACTGCAAGGCCCAAGCAGCGTTATTACTATATTTTTAAGGTACTAAAAGTCAAGTGAAACTTCCTGTGTAAGCAACAGAGCCCAGACTGAAATAAGAATGAAATAATGAAGCTCTCAGAACGACCCTTGAAAGCAGTCAATTCAGTTTTCATTGCACCAGGTTTTATGAAGCATAGGCATCCGGGCAGCATAGGCAAGCACATGCTTGGGGAGCATTTATGGGACTGAGGCACTTGTAAGGAAGAACAAGTCCCCGTTATTACTTATGTTTTCATAACCACCTTGGCTATATATTGACTTTATCACGTTTGAGCTGCTGACCTGTTATAAACAGAAGAATCAAGCTCTTAGAAAGAGAATAAACCAGGACTTTCAGTAAACTTTTACTTTGTTCTAATATTTCATAAAGATCCAGAAAATGTTTCAGAAGCACTAGTTCATCAATCATTCTGAAGTGTCATCAAAGGGGCTTGGAACCATGAGGAAGTGCCAGAAATGGAGAAAAAACTCCAAGTGCGTGGGCAAACTAAGGAGAAGCCTGAAGAATTAACATTTCTCAGCTGAGATGGTGAGGCTGAGTATGTGCTTCAGGCCCACCCAGACTCTGAAATATGATGGATATATTTGAACCACCATGAAGGCAGGAAGTCAATAATAAGGTCATTGTGCTGTGGCAATGAGCCCAGCTGGGAGCTTTTGACCCAAGTATTTACATAGCACACACTTCAGCATGGGATTCCATCTGAAGAAATCTATATTTCCATTTTGGTATCAGAAGATGCTCTCTGTTAGTGACATGGTTGACCTACTTTCCAGTGGTGACCAACCCACTGGGTGCCTTAGCAGGAGTCAAGGGGCAGAGCAGCTACAGCAGCTTGATGGCTCGTATCAGTGGTTTCCCTGCTTGTAGCTGTGAAGGTGAAGTAGGTCTGGCTGTTGTAGGTGTTCTAGGAAGTGTCCTTCCTCAGACAAAGTAGGACTTTGGATACAGCCACGCTACCATGACATATGGGGATGCCAGGTGAAGAGCAAAGCAGTCCCACTGTTGGCACTGCAAAAGGGATGTCAGGGGGTGTTCACTGCCGGGGCGAAAGTCAGAGGGTAACACCACAGCGAGCCTGCGCTAACACCGAAAATATGTGTTGCCTCTGCAAACAGATATGCTGGCAGCTCCTTATCATCCAGACTTCATTTGCTTGCCCTGAAGAGTCAATTTCCTCCTTGTACCCTCTCCTGACATCCTCACTGCTGCACTTCTGTAGTAACTCACGTGCATTGCACATAGTGGGGATGGGAAGGGAAACTGGTCTTGAACACACCACTCTGGGCGCTTGTATAAGGTTACATAGACAAAATCTGTCGTGTTTTCCTCTTCTTGAAAAAAACTTCACTTGAAGTCATTCTTTCACTTGAATTTTGGTATAAAGCCAAAACTGATCTTTCTCCAGCTTTGTCTGCCCAAATTTGATCACTGTATGACAGAAAGACACTCTTCCACATTAATTTGCAATCTGTTCCAACATATTAATATTTAAAGTTTGTAACCTTTTAAAATAAACAAATTCATTCAAATTTGTGTTGTCTGGTTTCCCATTGCAGTAACTGAATTGCCTATTAATATGAAAGAATAAAAAAGCTTGGCTTTTTCTGACTAAAATGTCTCAAACATCTAGGTCTCATTGTTATTTCTTAAAAGTTACTTGCTTTTTGCAACACTGATACTCTTTTTTTCCTTTAAGTTGTACATCCTGGTGGCCCTGTCTTCCTCTGATAAGATATAAATAATGAAAGGTAAATTGATAAAAAACAAAAAAGGAGGAATTATATACAGAATCAGAGATTACAGAATCATAGAACCATGGAAAAATTGAGGTTGAAAGGCACCTCTGAAGATCATCTAGTCCAGTATCTGAAATCAATCTGGATCAACTGTAGCAGGTCTTCCAGGATCATGTCCATGTTGGTTTTAAGTGTCTCCCAAAAATGAAGATGCCACAACACCTCTGGATTGTCTTTTCCAATGTTTGATATCTGTACAGTAAAGGATATTTATTTTGCTTACATTTAAACAGAATTTCCTGTTTTTAAGTTTGTGCTCATAGTCTCCTGTTCTGGCATCAGATGTGACAGACAAAAGTCTATCTCTGGCTTTGCTCCTCCCCAACAGGTATTTAAACATGTTGGTAAGATCCTCACTGAGCCCTCTCTTCCCCAGGATGAACTGTCCCAGCTCTTTCATCCTCTCTTTGTATGTCAGATGCTCCAGTCTCTGAATGATCTTCATGGATGTCTTCCTTGGTCACACTTGTTAAAGTTTCAGATTTTTTCAGGATTTTTTCTTTCCTCTCCGGCTAACAATGAACTTTGTCTCACCAGGGCTAAGCACACTGCCTCCGCCTAGCTAACTATCCAAATTCCACCGCGATGGCTCCAAGGACAGTTCCTTTTGTTTTTGTTTGGGGAGTGGTTTTTTCCCNCTCTGCTGAGGAGCTCTGATGTGGACCCAGCACTCCAGATGTGTCTCACCAGGGCTAAGCAGAGAGGAATGGTCACCTCCCTTGACCTTGTGGAAACAGTCTTCCTAACACAGCCCAGGAGGCTTTGGTCTTTCCTACTACAAAGGCACATTGCTGGCTCATGACCTATTTCTTCTCCCCAAGTCCTTCAGAGCTGCCTTGCAGCTGGTGGGTCCCCAAAGTGAACTGGTGCATGGTGTGATTTCTCCACAGGGGTAGGGCTTGGACTTTCCCTTTGTTGAACCCAGTGAAATCCCTGTTAGCCCATCTCTCCAGCCTGTTAAAACCCCTGAATGGCCACACAACCAACTGGTGCATCAACCACTCCTCCCTGTTTTATATCTTCTGCAAACTCTCTCCCACTTTCCACGTCATTAATGAAGATGTTAAACAGTGTTGGGTCCAGTATCAACCTCTGGAGTACTTCACTAGTGACTGGCCTCCAGCTGGCCTGTTTGCCTCTCAGCCTCTGGGCAGGTCAGTTTTCAGTACACCTTACTGTCCATACTGTCCATTTAGCTATTCATATTTCATCAGGTTGTCTATGGAACATTATGGGAGACAGTGTCAAAAGACTTACTAAAATTGAGATAAACGGCATCCACTGCTCTTCCTTCATCCATCAAGGCAGTCACACCATTGCAGAAGGCTATCAAGTTGGTCAAATATGATTTTCCTTTCATAAAAACATGCTGACTGCTCCCAGTCATGTATTTGTCCTTCATATATGTTTGGAAATGGGTTACAGGACTATTTTTTCTGTAACCTTGCCAAGTACCAAGGTGAAGCTGACTGATCTGTGGTTGCCAGGATCCTCGTTCTTGACTTTCCTGAATACCGTTCCTTTCTTTCAGTCCTCAGAAATGTCCCTTCACAAGATGTTACAAAGTTTCTTAGTGTATAAAATATTGGGGGTGTATTTCTTGCCACTAATGGCTATAATTCTTTATAAGCATTTCCATGGCTATTTGCCTAATTTTTAATTAAAATAAAAGAAAATAACATCAGAACAAACAGCTACGCCTGAACAAACATTGCTCAGATAACTGCCCACCACGAAGAACTAAAAGGAGAGTTGCCTTTATACTGTGCTAAACATTTTTACTCTGTTGTTATTGGGGTCTGTTTAACAAGCAAATATGAAAAAACCTAACATTTGGCTTTACAATACAATTTTTTGACAGAACATAATTATGAATAATATTACTTCTTGTCCCTCAGAGCTAGTATGTGATCAATGACAAATGAAACACAGGGGCAGGAACTGAAGGTGAACAGCGAAAATTTCAAGTGCAGTTCAATTGTCTGCAATGCAGGGAGGTTTTTTAAGGTCATTAACAGCCTGACGGCAGCAGACAACATTCCCTGTACCTTTTATCAGTGAACAACCGAACAACAAACACTTCAGCCTTAAAAATCCTAACAGAAGATAATCTAACAAAGAGACAGAGCTTTTAAAAGGTAATTTTTTATATATCTCCCTACTTGAATGAAAAGATAAAATGGATCAGACAGGACTAGTTGCAGTGACACTAAACTGTCCAGAGGATGAAGTATTTTAAAACAGGGATTTTAAAACTCTTGCGGAAGTCCATATTATTCAGCATTTTCAATGTTTATTGGTTTACAATAGGTATGTGCCCTTAGGATAGTTCTAAAATACTGTGCATTATTCATTGTTTGTCCAGGATAAAAACACTTGGTTTTCCTTCTCTGAACAAAGGTTGTTCAGGAGGCACACTGTAACATCAACAAAGGTAATCTCAGGACAATACATGAATAATGGAACAGAAAGCAAAGTTAGACACCTTCCTATCTGCATAAGTCTATAAAAAGTACTTCAGTATGTTAGATGATGGTGATAGTGGACTGAATGTTGACCTACATCTCTGCATTCAAGCACAGAGATGCCTTAAATAAATTATGCATCAAAAGAGAACCTCTTAATTCAAAAAAAAAAAAAAAAAAAAGGCTACAGCAAAACATATGTATGGCTTGGGTTAATATTTCCTATTATTCACTCATTAGAAATCAAAAATATCAACACTTTCTGAAAGGTCAAACAAGATGGTTTGTTCATTGGTATGAGCAGCATTTCAACGTTACCTGTTCTGCAGTCTAAAAATGTACAAAAAACAAGCACTGAAATACCTCTTGTATATAAGATAAAATGCTACAATGCTGGTTGTGCACACTAGTTGAAAATTAATTTTTAATCTATTGTCTTTCTTTAAAATTTGAAACTCATTAACAAAAGCAAAGGTGCAAGTAGTGCAAGTATCTCCTACATGACACCCTTCCTTCCTTGAAAAAGCTATAAACCCCCAAAAATATTCTGGGAATTTTGCCTGCACCTAAACCCAGCATTTTAGGGATTGAAACTAGCACTGTACTCCCTGAAGCACAGTGTAATTGTAATGCTTGGCACTATTTCATAAGCTTACTGCAAGTCAAGCCAGAAAATAAAAGAGTTCAATATGAAGAAGGAAGATGCTCTACTTTTTCAAGGTTTGCCATTCCTTTTTTTTTTTTTTATGCTCCCTGTTGTTTCTGTCTTTTCTCCATCTGCATTTTATTCTTGTATTATTTTTCAGCTCCATTTTGTGTGTGCTGATAATAACACCATGTAACAGAATGAAATGCTGCTTTTCAGGAGCTGACATCTTAGCTACTTTTGCCTTGTTTCTGCTACCACACATAGAAAGGGGCAAGGGAATGACAATGGAGGAATTGGAGAGTAAATAATCTCATTTGTAAAGGTTCACCAAGCAGCACAGCACAAAGGAATTAACAAGATGTTCACAGCAGCTCTTTAGCTCTTTAATCACTTCTTTAACATGTGGGAGACTTTCACTGCAAAGGAAAGGTATCTCAAGAGAGGACTTCACTTTTCCTGGAGATATTTTTGCCCTTCTTGATAGCACTATTAAAGGTAACAGCAGTCCTTGGATTTTATTTCCACTTAACAATTAATGTCTCATACACTCCCAGAGCCCACACCTCTAAGGCTGTTTCAAGCACCTCCACATCAACAAATCTACCATATACTCCTTCAGCGCCACTCTGGCACTAAAAACATGCCATCAGGGTTTGTGGCATGCGTAATAAGTCACTGCTGACCTTCGTCCTAACTCATATTTCCCCCATCACATCCTGTGATGCCCTCATACAGTTCCAGGTAATGAGCTGCTCCTGCTGCAGTCTCTCAGCACCAACACTGACCCCAGTGGTCCCCATGTGACATACCCATGGAAAAGAGGAGAGCTGGGTGCTTCAAACAGCTCCAGGCACCGAACAAAGCACCATCTGTCATTCTGCAATGTCAGATGCATGGAACAACCAAGGAATCATGCCACCACAACTGACACCAGGCATAATTTTAGGATCAGGAATTTCCCATGCTTTGTGAGCATGTCCATGGGTTATCCAAGGGCTGCTAGGCAAAGAGGAGAGGGAGGGAATTTATTCATTAAGGAGGCAGCATAAGCAATATAACAAGACTGCAGACACAGCCTGTAAAGCTTTAATGTTTTTACATCAATCAGCAGCAGTTGGCCAAACAGCAAGGAGAGTTCACGTTGTACCTATTCAAAGGGAAGTGGATCTGTAACTGCAGCATGACATCCCTATGGACCTCCAGGGCTCAAGGTAGCTTTGCTACATCTAACCCCTCCCCACAGGACTTTGCTGTTCAGGAAAGATCCAGCCACCCAGAAATTGCTTTCTGCCTCGCTTTTCAACACAAGCAGTATTAAACCATTGAAGGCATTTGGATTATGAAAAACATCAAGAGACAAGTAGAAACTACACTTATGCAGGCAGTGATTTTAAAAATGGCATATACAGATGAACAAACATAAAATTTGAGTGCAAAAGAGTTGTTGAATGCTGCACTGATCAGTATTTATTGTGATGGCAAAAAGCATTAATGCCATAAGTCTCACAAATCACCTATATAAAACCACTCAGAATTCAGCTCTCTTTTCACCCTAGCAGTCACTGTGGGGATTATGTCAGAGTAAAGTGCTCTTTGTCAGACCAGACAAATGTTCTCTGACACTTTTGTTACAAGATACTTATTCAAAGGGAAGTAGTCCCTCAGTTTCGTTTGTCGATGTTGGATGATCCTTTATGAGATACAGTTTCTCAGATGAACAGGATGTGGTAGGATCTGTGACACTCTATGAGAAATCCAAAAGGGACACAGACCTAAAAGTATGGCTCTTGATGACAGAAGTATTTTAACTGAAATATCTCTGGCATTTCTGCTACCATCTCTGCTCTTTGAATCAGTTGTGCACGTTGGGTATGAAAGCAGACAAATAAAGAAATCTTCTCCTGTTGCTGACTACCTTGTGTCAGCTGTGGTCAGCCGTCCTGCTGTGTCTCCTCCCAACTCCTCATGCACTCCCAGCGCACTCACTGGTGGGGTGGGGTGAGAAGGGGCCTTGACAATGTTCAAACACCACTCAGCAATAACAAAAACATCCCTGCGTTATCAACACCATTTCCAGCACAAATCCTACACATAGTCCCATACCAGCTACCGTGACAAACATTACCCCTCCCCAGCCAAAATCAAGAGACGCATTATCTTTGTTTCAAAACAACATCTTATGACATTACTTTTATGTGTAAATTTAGTAAGTGTATGGTAATTTTTGGTTTTACATTCTGCTTTTGAGAAATCATGGAGTTATTTGTGAAGTTATCATGAGCAAGCAGGTGATCTCCTGATTTATTAAACAATTAATCTAGGCAATTTTTAAACTCTTGTTTCAAAACCCATGTCCTTGATTGTAGTGAGTGAGCAGATCAAATTCTTTAGAAAATTGGACTCCAAACCAGGTCATCACATTTTGAAATACGTCTTGGTATCTCAAAGAAATATTATTCATGGTTTCAGAGAGCAGAAATCAAGAAGAAATAAAATGGGTTTTAAAAAAATTGTGTCATTAGCACTTAAACTATTAATAGGCTTACAGTGTTCCCAGTAAACAGCCAACAAGCTAGCACTTTAAGTCTTAGTATTTTGGGGTATAAAAAACCCCCCACACTAGTACATTTAGCTGTCTAGGGTTCAGCTTTGAAATACTTAGACTTTCTGGCTCCACGGATTGAAATCAGTGTGATTTAGGATGGACACGTTCTGGATTTTCCTGAGAGCACTAAACTGACCATATTATGTTTGGACCTTTTAGATGCAAGCTTTGCTCTCAGCATACATACAAAGTAGAATTTTTATAACACCACCATTCTTAACACATGAAATGTATTTGCGTAAGTTTATCCTGTAATTAGGAAGACTTATGAATTACACGGAGCGGTATATCTCTTAATTACTGATCCACTCGAAGCATCATAGCTCTTCCACAGGTTTTCAGTGCTCAGAACTACTTTGTTGCATTACATGTGTTTGTGCTATCTTGAGTTTTAATAAGCAAGTATTTTGTGTACAGAAAATCTACATTCTTATTTTCAGTCTGAGCTGAGAAGTATCCCTTCAGTTGGTCAAAGTGCTAGTCTTGGCTTTTTGGTAGCAGTAAGTTGAACCAATCTCACCAAAAAGTCACATTATGCAACAAAGCTGCCACCTGGCAATATATACAGAAGCCAACTGACAGGTAAATGCAAACAAACTTGGGCGGAAAGCAGTAAGCCAAATACTTGGGCTGGCACAGGAATTGGTACCTTATGATTTTATCAATCCAGCAGTGACCATCTGATTAATTTCATACCTTCACTGGCTCCTTCAGACAATGTGGTTCTGCACAAGTCCATACTAACTGCTCACTAAATCCACAGCCCAGCACCTATTTTGGCCATGAGTTAAGGACAGCAGTGATACCCCGAGTTGTGAATTCCAGTTGTGAATTCTGGTTGTGCCTATGGAAGCAGCTGACTTTATCACAAATTTACCAAAGTGGAATATCTTGCTCTTGTTGCTTTGCTGCTCTTCTTTCTCTGCCTCTCTTCAATGTCCAGGTATGTAGCCCTACTTGTTTTTTATTACCTCTGGCAATCTCCCACTAAAGTTAAACCCCAAACGAGCATTAAGAGCTTTAAAGCCTGGAAATGAGTACATGGGGAATTCTGCCAAGCAAGTCCTTGCCAGGAAGGTGGAAATTCAGCTGCCTAAACATAGGTGCCTAGTGCCAATTGAGAAGCCTAGGTCAGGTCCCTGGGAGAGCGGGCATCTCCACAGGTCCCCACCTATATCTACCACCCCTCTCACAGATGTCTTGGCTGCCCCAGGGCTTCTCAAAGGTTGCCAGATGCAGGCGCTGAAGCAGCTGAATCTCACCCAGAGTGTCTACCACGCAACTAAGAACAACTTAAAATTCTTCTTTAAGGAGGGTCTGGAATCAAAAAGGTAGCTATTGTTAAATATTAATTTTATCCCATAAAAACACTCTATGAAGGATGTGGCCCTAACTCTTTGTTTAAAAACTCAACACTATCTAAGCACACTCATGAGTTTTAGGTTTGTATTTTCTGTCAACAGCCTTAAAAACTATGACTCCTATAACAAAGATTGCATTGCATAAGAAAACAGAGCCTTTGATAATAACCAGCTTTAATTGGGCATGGTGACACACTGAGCATTTATGTGAAATGAGCACATGCAACAGAGAGCATGAGATTATTACAGGCCTGTGCATCAGCTGGTTACTTCAAGTGTAGAATTAAATTACATCAGAAAGACAGTCTAGAAAAGTACGCTGCATGTTTGGGTCTGAGGAAGAAATAGGAATTTGTGACAATTTCTAGGGAATCATAGGGACTCCTGTCCATCTTTACCTGTTCATAAAGGTTAAAATACTGCCTGTTCATTTGTACTGCTTCATCTTGGCACTTACAATCACTAGCTCACACTTGGCAAAGGTGGGATTCACTGCTATCTATTTTATAGCGAAAGGTTCTGTGTAAGGAAGTAAATTCTTTACAGCTGAATGATGTAGAGGAACAGGAGGCAGGAGGACACAGAGGGCTGTAGAATTGACTTTCTCCCAGATAAATGATAGACAAAAGCTACAGCAGCAGCTGAAGCAGACCATATTAGACCTTCACCTTCCTTCCAATCCAGTGGATTCCGCAGTGCAAAGCAGGATCTGGTGATCTTGTGCTTTGTACTACAGGTCACCACCAGCATGGTTAGAGAAATAAGCTGAAAATACACAGGGCTCTGTACATGCATGTGTCTGTGATACATGTAACCAACATATTTCAAAGACATCAAGGTCTAGGGCTGAAGCTTGTCCACTTTATGACACTTTTCCAACTTCCTCCTGTTTGTCCTACTTATTTATTGGGATAAGTGTTTTGCCTTGAGGCAAAAAGCCTCACCTGCTTATTGCTTCACTACTTAGTACACTGACAAAATAGTTTCATAATTCATAATAAATTTACCAAAAAAAAAGTAAGAAAAGGGATAGTTGCTTAAGTCACCTGGATTCTAAGCACAGACATGAAAGCAGGGTCTAATTATATCCTATTTTCTTTCTAGAGTTTCTAGAAATGTGATGTTGTTTCAGGCAGCAAAGGGAACTAGTTTAACATGAGCAGCACGCACACACATACAGTTACCTTCTCAGCCACTCTTCCCCACATAGCCCATGCTTCATCATGTCATCTTACCCCTGTATGTTCTATTAAGATCTTCAATTCATTAAGGTCTCACCTGTCACTTTGGAGAAGCTTTATTTTCACAGATGTAACACCTATGAAAAACAAGCAGTATATGCTCTGAAGTGTAAGTGATAAAGGTCACTTATTTGTTATTTGATTCATTATGCAGTAATATCTAGACAGCTCTCGCACTACTGAGACAGCAGAACATTTGATACTAGACATAGTAACAGCCAGAGACAGCATTTGTTTCTATGAGTTTCAAAGAGCCCATGTGTTGACACATGCTAGGTTTATTACCACTCTTGACAGTTTTCAGGTGAGCATGAGAAGCCTTACTTCTAAAATTAGAGTCTCTGTTGTCTCAAAAATCTTAACAGGTGAGATCATGCTGCATTTGTGTGTCATGATCTTGGTCATGCTGCTACACACAAATCCAGTCAAGCAGACTAAAGTTAGATTCCCATATGTCTTGTTCAAGGCACAGCTATGTCACTCACCACTGGAGATCAGGGAAGCAGCATACAGATTAAGCTGGTGTAGTACATATTTGACAAGTAACATCTTCCTTATGCTTTGTCAAATGTTCTAACATAGGGGAAATAATTTCAGTGCTTGGTCTAGTATTGAGTTCCTGTTGAACAACTATAAATGCTTCATTAAGGTTTATTTTCCCAATCAGCTATGACCCTATTCACAATTGCTCTGAATCAAATCATGTTATTAGAGAACTCACTTGTGCAAAGTCCTTTAGAGTAGACAAGCAAGTACAGTTTCATTCGTTCAGACTTTGCCAACCAATTTCTACATTTTGGTTCCCCTGCCAGAAAAATCAGTATAATTAGGTGCAAGTGCACAGCAAACAGTTTGGGGAAGGCATCTGAAGGGTGTGTAGGCATCTGAAGGACAGTGAATGCAAGTACCCCAAGACAGTGCCTCCCTCTATGAACAGACTAAAGCTGTTGCCAAAACGCATTTCCTCCATTATTACCCAAGGATGAATCTCCAAGTGGCATGTTTTGCAGCTGGTGCTTTGAAGTCATCAAACATACTCCCCTCCTCACTTCTGACAGATGCCAAAGTAGCTCCTCCATCACCTCCCATTCAGCCTGTCCACCCTTAGCCCAACTCACAGAAACTGGCAGAGCCCAGCTGACAGATCTCATGAGTCAGTAATTGCCAGAGTCTTGCCTGATCTCTCTTTTTTGGAATAAGACACTTCTGGACCAAAGACTCTGCAAAGAAATACACATTTTTAAAAGGTAAGATCTGTTCCAGACACTGGAACCAACTGAGACTTTATTTAAGCACGTAGTCTCTATGCACTCCTGTGATCCTAGCCTCAGTGAATGGAAACAGGATTTTCTTGAATCTAAACTAAAAAAAATGCACAAACTCTGCTTATTATAAAATGATGTAATTGTAGATATTTACACTTTTCTTAAAAATAGGTCTCAGTATCAGGAGACAAAGGAAGTGTCAGCCCTTAGCAGTAACAACTTCCTCTTTTACCTATATGCTACTGTAGCATTTGTTAACATAGGAAGAAGAGTTTGTAAAATCACATATTTAACAGAACTTGTCATAACTGAGCAAAAAGAGTTGACCAAAGTGTACATAAATGTAATGCAACAGCAGAAGAGCACTGCTCAATGCCCTTCCCTGTGATGATATCAAATAATTTGAATTTGATAAATTTGGAATTTTCTGAGAGTTTCCCTTGTCCTTCATTGTTAATAGGTCATTAACTGAAAAAATGAGAAGCAGAAAAGCTGTGTAAACAAAATCATGTTAACTGCTCTGAGTGTTGCTCTCTTCCAAAAGACACTATGACCATATTCTCCTCTCAGGTGTATAAAAATGTCCAAGCTAGAAAAACTACTTGTTCTTAATATAATCAAACTAATAAATTATCATCTGCAACTCTGAATGATTTTTCCAGACATTCCTTTCAAGCCTGTTCCCTTGGAAACTAAGAAATGAAGAAACCACGTTAATCCAAACTGGCCTTGTGTATCACTCTGTCAGTGTACAAAATTCTGTCTCATGAAAAGTTGTGCTATAAAATTGCTGTTCTGTGTGGCTTCCAAATATCTGTTAAGTCATCAAAATAGGCATTTTTTATAGACAAATGATGCAGAGATGAAATGTTAAAAAATCCAGCTTTATACTCCAAAATATACTGAGCTTTAGACATCTTCCAGACAAACCATGTGATCTTTCCAAGTGTGCAGGCCACTTCATTAAATGATAGCCCAGCTCTCAGCCCTGCAGTCAGATGCACACCTTGTGAGTAATCATTTCAGGCTGGAAATTCAGCCTTCAGTATCCCTGTAGGAACACAGGTGTTCCAATTTGCTTGCAAGGGACTTAAGTATCTTTGTTTACTATTATGAAGAGCTGCCACTGTTATTAGATAAATTATAGAAAACAAGGCCAAAAGAATTCAGATATACTCCATTTCCTTCCTCTTCCATGCAGTGACGTTTCTTGCACAGATTCCAGTTCAGTATCTCCTCCCCATCAGCTTGTCTCCTTCACAATGTCCTTTGACTTTCCATTTCATACTCTTTGGTCCTGGCCCTCACGTTCAGCACAACAATAGTTTTTTCCCAGTATGCCCCCATAGTACCCTCTTCTTTAACTTCCTTCCTTGCGCCTCCTTTACCACATTTTTATTCATTTTCCTCCCCCACACAGTCTTTTTCTCAGCTCTCCTGTCTCCATCCTCCCCATCATTCCAATCTCTTTTCAAACCAGCATCCTATTCTCCTCAGATTGGTTCATCATGGCTAGGTTTCGCGAACGACAATTTGGGAAGGGCTCTGCCCACGCTTGCTGCAAGCGCGCTGATGGCTAAAGAGGCCGATGCGAGATAGGCAAGTCCGGGTGCAAAAGGCACAGCAGAAAGTCTCCATAGGCGGTGTTGGTGAGGCACGGTTCTTTCTGTGTTGTCTTTTCTCCTCGAGACTGATTCTGCGTGTGTTCTCAAAGGAAGCAGCAGCGTTATGGATGGTGTGTCTCCGTATCTCCCGACTGGAGGCCAGACTGGACCGTTGATCGTAGTCAATATGGAGAGTCTTAGTGCGGGCCTTCAGTCTACTTAGGCTGAACAGGCTTCCATTGATACAGTATCGGATGTAGATGCCATTTTCTTCATCAAGGTCTGCCGTGGCCCTTTGGAGTATCATGCTGAAGAAAATTGTGAACAGGATTGGTGCGAGAATGCAACCTTTTTTCACACCATTGGTTATTGGAAAGGGCTCGGAGAGTGCATCGCCATATCTGACTTGGCCACACTGATCCTCATGCAGCAGGATGACCATTTTGAGGAACTTGGGGGGACATCATAATTGTTCCAAGATATACCACAGGCCTTTTCTGTTCACAGTCTCAAAAGCTTTGGTGAGGTCAACGAAAGTTACATAGAGTCCTTTGTTCTGTTCCCTGTTTTCTCACTTTTAACAGATGCTTCCTGCTTTCAGTGGTCCGTCCCTTAATTGTCCTCTCTTTCATGATGTGTATGCACTAGCACATTATAGTCCTTCATCACTACATACTCCTTCAACATCATGTTTCTGTTAATTAACTTTTTCTCCTCAGCTTAGACTGCTCTCGTCTCCCTGCAGTTTGTTCTAATAAGGTTTTGATCTGCAGTTGAACAAATTATTGAACAGATGATGTGATAGCTGAAATGCTAAAATAATCACATCTTGCTCTTTAATTATAACATATTTTTATGTTCATAAAACCTGAATATGTTTAATGGGCAGGATGGCAAAAGAAGCCCAGCACCCTGGATGATGCCAATCTGCATGTGTGGAATGAGATTTCCTGGTGAAGTGAACAATAAAAATAACAACACCTGCCATAAGATCATTCTAATCCTACCTGAAATCATACTAACAAATGAAAACGAGTTAAAGTAATGAACAACTAACTATATCCTGCTGAAATATTTTAAAACATTATTGGTGTGAAAATATTAGGGTGGGCGTGGGGGGAGAGGGGTGGCACTTGAGTGACACATAGTTAATGCTGGCCCTTTTCCAGACACTGTCAAACACATCACAACTCGACTGTCAACTCTCTGTTTTTGTCGACTTCTAGTATCTGTCAGATATGGGACACAGGGACATAGGACATCATGGGTTTCAGCCTTTTTTAATAAAGTGAAGTATTTCAAAGCGTATTAGATGAATAAACCACTGTGTTGTCATAGTCCCCTCCTTTTATACCCAAAAGGACAGGTGGGTTAGAATTGCCCTCTACAGGAAGTCACTGGTTCTCAAAACTGATTTCTACAAACATTAGAAAACCACATTTTGTCCAACCCGTGGCTTTCAGAGCTATCCTAATAAAATGTAATTAAAAAATCTAGCTGCCCTGAAGACAAAGGGGCTCATCCAGGCCTTTCTAAGTCATATGTTTCACTCTGTTATCTTTTTTTTTCCACTTGAAAAGTAGTAATTTTGTCCCAGCCTGCACAACCACCATCAGTCCAATAGTGGCTCAGCTACATTGGTTAGTGTACTCAAGGGAATCAGACAAGATTTAATTTCTTGCCCTCTAGGAGATGAATATTGTGTGTATAACCCTAAATACTTTAGTTTTGAAAGTTGTGTGTAGAGATTTAATTGGGGTTCTCATGCAATGTTACACCCCTGCGAAATTCTAAGATGCTTTCCAAGGACTTAGTCTCAACCTATAAGATGGCACAGCTTGCAAAGACATCACAGGTGCTTGAGGTACTGACAGTGCTTTTCCCATCTCTCCTCGGAATGCCCTTTGGTTTCTGCTCATCATAACTTCCAGTCATTAATGAATTGTTATAAAGGTCAAAATCTAAAATGAAGATCCTGATTTTTCTCATAAGGTGATTCCCAACGCACAGGTCTGTGTAGATGAGATGCCTCCAGACCAAGACAAATAATTGACCTCATGCAGAGTAGAGGGACGCAATGATGAACACAATTATGCTGGTTAATTGGGAAAAGAGAACAAGAAAACATGAACCGACAGTAAGGGGAATACTGATTTTCAGGTGTAAGTATCATGCAGATTTCCTACAGACCATCAAAGATGAGATTGTAGAGAAGGCTGAAGCAGTGAAATAGCTGCTGGTGTACAAAACACTGTCTTGTTACCTCCTCCTGCTGAATGCTCTGATTGACCCAAAACGCTTGAGGGCTTGCAGTGCAGAATGCCGAGAGCACTAAAAGGCAGGCGGAGGTCTATTACCCCACTCTCCCCTAATGGGTCTGTGCTGCCTGGCAGAAATGCACAGCACAGATGGTGTATGGATGGTGCATAGACAACGATACCTACTTTTTCACCAGCCTGTGACACCCTGTTAGATACATCCTTGTTTGATAAAGAATTCCCATTCATAATTACTGTTTTAATTGCAAAATTAATTGATATTAGTTATATGTTTTATTTCACAGAATAATTTAGTTTACAGGTGTCTAACTATAACATATGCTTTATAATGGACAACAAACTAACATGAGTCATACAAGGTCCAGTTTTGGCATGGAATAAACCCTAAATGATGTACTCTGTCCTTTTGCCTGTCAATGCATGCCCCTCACAAATTTTGAAGCTTTTATCAGTTTGACAAGTCAAGTGGAGAATTGGGATACAAATCTCGAAGACACTATATTCTTTGAAATTTCATGAGAATTCAGAGTAGAAGAGACACCCCAATTAATCTCTCCATTAATTTCAGAGTTTTACTTGAGCCTCTTACCAATCAGGAGAGAGTAATGACACATCTTGACTGGTGGCTCTGCACGTGGATGCCAGCCCAGCATACACGCAGCCGGAAAAAGCTAGAGGTGACTTTGGAGGAGGGGAGATGCAGAAGACTCAGTGGCAGTAAACAGGGAGAATGAACATCCCTCCCTAGGCAACCAGGCCTCATCGGCCGTGCTGCTTAAGGAACAGCGCGTTCCTCCTAGGAAAGACACCAGCCTGCTTTTACAAGCTTATTAGCCTAAAGCTGAGTCAAAGTTGGTATACATCTTAGTATCTCACAGTTGACAAACTTTTTCTTTCCCAAGCAAACACATTCACCCTTATAAGAACAACATATTCACAACTTGTCCGCGTTCCTACCTTTATTCATCAGTATTATTACACGTGATCTGAAACAACATGAGCGGGTTTAAGTAATTTCTCGCTGATTTCTTTCACACATACAGTCACCTAGCAAGTTACTTGACACCGCAGATTAAACCCCCGTCCTTTACCCACCCCCCAGCGAGCTGCTAATGGAGAGCTGTCCCCCCGGGACGCCCCTCGGCATCGGAGCGGGGTTCCTGCCCCTCCCGATCACAGCGCCGGGCACTCGCTGCAGCTGCTCCTTCTCCGGATCTCAGTTAACCCTTTCCGCCTCATTTTAGACCCGCACTCCAAACAGGACTTCAGTTTAAGACCTCCGTGCTGTCAGGTGCTGTCGGCACTGAAACCCCCCGCCTTTTCCACCCTCCAGTCCGTGTCGCACACGAAGCATCTCCGCTCCCGAGCGGGGTCATCCGACCCAGGGCGCTCGCTGCGGACAGCGGCGCTGCGATCGTGTGACACCCAGGGAACTCGCCCGGCCTGCAGCCGCTCCGGGCGCTACCACCCGGGCTCCTGCCCCCTCCTCCCCAGATCCCGCCGTGATCCCGGCCGGCCCTCCCGGGACAGCCGCCCCGCTGTGCCGCCGCGACGCGCAGGTGGCCGGGCGTCTCCCTGAGGGGCAGAGCGCGACCCTGCCCGCCCCACCGCCCCCCTGGCCTGCCGGGGCGCCCCGGCGGGGCGGGGCGGGGCGGGGCGGAGCGCAGGATGCGNAGGAGGTGGCGGTGGCTGCGCTGGCCGGGCGCGGGTGAGTGAGCGGGCAGGCGGCGTTGCGGGCAGGGAAACGGAGCGGGCGGCGGATGGCGGTCGGTCGGTCGG
>VWZG01009480.1:564769-613545 GCA_013396735.1 Grallaria varia
CGGCTGCGCCGCGGCGGGCGAGCGGAGAGGAGAGGCGGGGACACCGGGCGGGGACGCCGGGCGGTCCCCGGCTCCGCTCCGGGGGCTCGCGGCGGCGGCGGCCCGGAGGAAAAGTTTCGGGGATGCCGGCGAGGCGGCGGCTCCCCCTTCCGCCCCTCCGCCTCCGCTGCTCAGCGCCCGGCCGCAGACAAAGCCGCCGCCCCACCTGCCGCCCCGGACCCCTCCTCTCCTGCCCCCTCCCCTCCCCTGTCGGCCCCGGGGACCGGGCCGGGTGCCCCGCCGGGCACGGGCATGCGGAGCGACGCTGGCCCGCCGAGTGCCGGCGAACTTATTTTTAGATGTGCCTCCCATCACAACGCGCCTTAAAAATAGCACCGTTCTTATTTAGAGAGTGGGAGAGAAACTGGTTCTGGAGGCCTCGTGGTGCGATGTGGTTTTGGGGGTTTCTTTTTTTAAAGCCTTTTTTTTAGAGGGGGAAAAAAAAAAGAATATTTCAGTGGTACAGGCGGCTGCGGGACGGTTTATATCCACAGGTGAACGCGGGATGCTTTCGGGGTATTCTCATTAAGGTCACCCCTTAGACATGCGAACAAAGGTGCTCATGGCGTTCTCCTCCGCAGTGTGTCCTCAGTGTGAACGCGAGGTCTGGTCTACGTGCGCTCCTGATTCATGCGATACTTTTTATGGGGTCACTCTAGCCTTTTTGTTGTGTCGTTTCCCTCGTTTTCTGCCCTGTCACTTCTCTCTGGAGCACCTGCAACATGTGGGTGATGCAGGCTTGAAGGAGTGATAATGGGCTGCAGGGATCAGAGCTGTTATTTTGTAGATGAATGTTTTGGTTCTGGTTTAGCTAGTGTGTTTCAGCTGAGTGTGGTGATGGAACCGCCATAAAATAAATGGGTCTTATTGCGCCAAATGAGTAATCATGATTGCTCACGAAGTAGAATACTGATTTTTTATTTTAAAGCCCCTCTAAGTATATGGGAGACTTGGGTAAAATGAAGTGTAGATGAAAATGGAAAAGTACGTCTCCAATAGGGAAAGGAACTTTAAGAAAAAAAGCACTGAGTCATAGAGTGCTTTAGATTGGAAGGGACCTCTGGATGTCATCTAGTCCTGCCCCAACACTCAAAGCAGGTCCAGTTGGATAATGTTGCTCAGACCTTGTTCAGATGAGTTTTGAGTATCTCCAAGAATGGAGATTACACAGTCTCAGTGTCTGACCACCTTTATGATGATTTTTTTTTTTTTTTTAATCTCTTGGCAGTTTCCTATGTTACAGTTTGTTTATGTTTCCTCTTATTCTGCCACTGTGCACATCGCATCCATCCATGGATGATCATAGTCATGTACATCTGTAGTTCTAGTAGCTGGCAGAGACCATGCGAGTGTTTAGGACCAAAGAACTGATTGTTTCATGACATCGCTCTGAGTATAACTGCTAGATTTTATTCTCATAAATTGGAATTTATTCTTCCCAAGCATTTGCTTACCATTTTCTATTTATTTGAATGTGTTTAATTGCAGATTAGCAGGATTTAAAATGCATAAACACCTTATGAAGACTATTTTTGGTGTCTTTCTGGAATCAAATAAATGCCTTTAATAATTTACCCATCTCTGAATTTGAGACAGTTTGCTCCCAGCTTTTGCTGGACTCCTTTTGCCGTCAACATTGTCATAGTCTCTTGGAGCGACGGAGACTACTCATTTTAACAGAAGGAAAGCTTTTTGGCCTTCATCTTCATATAGATTTTCCTCAGAAAGGGATGTGCACTGAACAATACAGTACAACCTTTTATTACTGAGAAGTTGCCTTTGTATTACATAGGCATTGTTTAATTCTCTGGAGAAGCCATGGTTGATATTTATGATGCTGTTGATGTAGGAAATTATGTGGGCGCTTTTTTTTTTTTTGTACAGCAGGCAAGTTTTGGGCTGTGCAGAATAAAAATCTGCATGTTATCCACCATGACATATGACTGCCAGAATTATTTGTTTCTTAATTTGAATAAACTCTTGCTGATAATATCTCAAAAGCATGGGGATGTATTTGTAACGTGACTCATAGTATGTCACTTCTGGACGTGTCTGGGTAAAATTTCAAAACATTAATATGAAGTTTTTTAGTAGCAAATGCTTCTGAATAACTGATGCTTTCCATTAGAGCCATATCAAATAATTTATTAGAAGCTGTTTGAATGACTGGTTGCACTGAATTTGATGATATTTAGAAATGTTTGATAAATAATTTAACTTTTCCACATAGCAGCTGCCATTTTATAATTATGGGAAGACCTGATGTGCTTACACTTACTGGCTTGTACTAATTGTAGTGAGCTTCCATTCAAGAAGAAATCAAATGTATATTTGGGGTTGTTTGTTTGGGGGGGGGGGGTGTATTTGTTTTGGTTTGGTTTTTTTGTGGGGAGGGGAATGTTTTTAGTGTGGTGTTGTTTTATGTTATTTTATTTAGTCCTGTGTGAGTCTTAAATGTTCTTGACATTTATAAAACTCTTCTGCAGGCTCACTGAACTCTAGATTATGTATTTGAGAGTTTAAAATTTGGCACTACAAATATTTTAGGGCTTTTAAAAGGATGTTGTCTATTTCAAAAGTGGACTGCTTAGTCTGTTTATGTTTTTCCCAGTCTGTATTAATCTCCTGTTAGTATGTCATTATCATAAAACAAATTAGTGACACATTACCTCCCAAAAAAAGCTTTATTTCATGGAAGTGTATAAAGGCTTTATTTGGTTTCACAGTATTTGAGAATGATTGACATGGTTTGAAAAACAGTTTATCTTGGACTGTTAAGGTCAAAATCTTGGAATAGGAGATCACCCTACATCTGCAAGCAGGTCAGGGTAGCAGTGATTCATATAATAAATTTCAGTTTGAATTTGGACAAAAACATAAAACCAGGAATGCACTTGTTAGACTCATTAATGGTTTGCATATTGTAAGTGCATATGGAAGGGCTGTCACTAGCTTTAACTTTATTGTTACAGGACAGAATTTCATAATGCAGCTCATACGCTTTTGGTTTTATGGCCTGGAGAACTGAATGTTGGAAAGACTGTGCTAAATTACACTTGGGGGCTGTGACAATGACTAATAAAAGATGCTTCAGAGGGAATTGTAAGAACAAATGTGAGATAATTTGCATCCCTTGTTCAAGGTGAATCTGGTGCTTTGTAATCTGGAATTGACTTAAAACCTGAATAATGTTTAATAACCTCTTCAGATGTTATTATGCATAATTATGATAATTCTGGACACACTTGATGCTGATATAAGTTACCAGTTTAGATGTGTGGCTAATTTGGGGGCATCTACTTTATGCAGGTGTTTTATTTGCTTGCTTGTTGCCAGACTGTTTACAGACTCAGGCCAAAATCACTTGATATTTTCCACTGGTATAAATGATTAGGGCTAATGTGACATTCTGGAAAAATAGGTGCTTCTGCCCATATGCTTGTATTTTGAACTGCAGTGGTGGCAGCGCTCATCTAGGTGTGAAACCTGCCCAGTTGCAGATTCTTTTTCTGTTTGTTTTAGAGCAAGGTCTGGAACAGAAACTGCTTCTCAGAGAACTTGTTATTACCAGTTTGTAGGATGGTCTGTGGTGTGGATCTCTCAGCTTCTCCTGTGGACTTGACATGGAGATCATACCTGTACTTGCTAGTTCTGTCCTTTATATTGGACTTGGAAAACTTGTGAAGCTTTGTGTTCTAACAGCTGTCCTAGGGAGTATTAAAGTATTTTAAGTATTTTATATATAAACAGCATCAACACAGAAGTCTAGCCTGTTCCATACTTACTTAAGTCTCCTGAGTTATGGGCTTGACTTAACAATGCTGTTTCCCCCCCATTTTTATAGTACAGTCTGTTTCTGAATATTGCTCAATCCCATTATCAGTATCATCTTGAATGTGGAATGCTTATCATCTCCCATTTATTAGAAGATTCTATGTCTAAGTACTGTTAGAGTCTTGATGTTGATGGCTTCTGGTAAGAGTAAGTAATGTCCTGGGTGAGTATGTATTTATGAACTTGTCATGGTGTGTCAGAATGGCACCAGTCAGTATTATTGAATGAATATCTGAGAGTCTAAGCATAAATTTCTTATATTATTACTTAGGATTTTTTTCTGGCTTTCGTCAACTTTATAGATTTGTCATGCAGCCCCATGGAGAGTTTCAGAGTGATGAAATTCTTCAGTACCTACCATGAGTTCTTGACAGGCTCCACACTATGTTTGAGAATTTGCATGTTTTAACTTTGATTGAAATTGCAGATAGTGCTGTTCCAAATCAGTGTTCCTTCAGCTTCTGTATGAGATGGATTGCTCTACATTTCTTTTCTCTACAGAAATCCAGGGTTTACATATATATATCAGACTGGTCCTGAAAGGAGTGATGTTGCTCCTGCTCAAGGGTTACTTCTCCTAGACTAGAAATCAGTAGGCTGCTTGTGTTATCCCATGACAACTCCACCAGTTTAAGTGATTGGTTGCTAATATTTGTACTAATGAATGATCCAAACCCATTTTTCTCAGAATGCTTTGTATTTGCAACATGACACACGTTCTGTTCTCATCACTGTTTGCATCATTGCTGCAAGCATGAGACTGCTATAGATGGCAGTGTGAGGCTGGAGAAATGATGGGAGAATTTCTGGTGACTACAGTCACAGGAGGTGAGAACTAAATTTAAAATCTGGATTTCTGTCCCTGGTAATGGAAGTTTCTTTCTCAATATAGCCTCAGTAAAAATCATAGCTTTCATTGACTTTGTGATATTACCCACATCAACCAAGAAATTTCCTTAGATGTTTTAGGCAAATGTCTCAAAGCAGAGATAAAAACATAGTAGGTGTTTACTCTCATACTTAAGACTCAGTTCTTGGAAATTTAAACTTAAGAAAAAAAAAGATTCTCATAAATCTCTCATCATATTTTTAAATTAACTGGAATAAAGCACATGATATTACAAACAGTGTTACTAATGTCTATAAAATATTAGCCCATGCTTCATGGTAGAGGTTTTGTTTTCTTTCAGTTATGCAAGAGCACAGATAATTAGTGTGCTTTGAAAGGAGTTCAAATACAAGCGTCAGTCATAATTGTAAATGGGTGATTGTTAGGATGTGAATTTATTTTTTTCTTTGTATCATAGTACGTGGTTTTCTTGAAGCAGCAATTGCAAGACCTTCATACCAGGCTATGGCAGTGGTATGTACAATCCCACAGTGTATGGACAATTTGGCGTGGTATTCCAAGCTGGAGCACATCTCTGGAGTAGGATTGAAACTTTTCTGTATGTAAGGAAAACATTCAGCAATGCTGTAGGATATTGCTGTCTTCTAAATTAAATAATAGGTGTATTCTTATTTAAATGGAAATTGGTTTTCAAAGATAGGCTTTTTACACAATAGATCTTTGAAAAAGAATCTTTATCTCAACTTGTGGAAGGCTTTATTTGGAAACAGAACACCTATATTCATTAACTGCAGGACTTTCACTGTGATTATTGTATGTGTACCTGACAGGGCTATATAAAAACAACACAGTGGAGTTTGGGTGGTTTGTTGTTGCCTTTTTTTTTTTTCCCCCCCAATTAATGAAATCAGCCCCTGCATCCTTCTTATTATTCAATATTTTCTTTCAGATGTCTTTACTAAAAATCTAATTCCATGCAAAAGCAAAAATATTTTGAATAGATGCTATTGTTCTTTGGAAGAAGTGCTGTGTACGTTTTTACGTAGGATAAAGAAATGCTTTCAGAAAGTAAGCTAATTTTCTCCTACAGGAGAAACAGGCTTCCTTGTTGAGACTTACAACCTTAGTATTGCTGGGAAAGAGCATGACTTCGACCTCTCTGCATGTGATGAAATACTACAAATGATGCTACAGTTTGTGTTGGCACTGAGGGTGAAATGACAGACAACAAGTAAAATAATTAGTTTTAATTGTAATGTGGCTACATAGAATGTTCTTAAGCAGGTAATTCCATAAATTTCTGTTTAATAAGTAATTTTAACAGACAACAGAATTAATCAGTCTCTGGTGGGTGTTTTTTTTCCCCTCACATCCTGATGAACTTTGAAATGAGTTAGAAGGAAAGCTGTATGTTCAGAATTGTTCAGAAATTACTTAATAGATCTGGTTAGTCTATAGATGCACTTTCAACTTTGCTACAATTAAAGGATCATTTTCAGTACCTTAAAATTCTACATTTTATATACATAAAAAGCTGTATACATTGCCCTTTCGGGATATTTGTAGCAATAAATGTTCTAAGAGAGAGGTTTTTTTGGCTCTAAATAGATTCATTAGACAATCTTTGTTGGAAGATTTAAAATTAAAAATGAAATAATGTCATCTGCATCTTTCATATTACATTTGCCAATTTCATCTGTCTCCTTATTGTCTTTGGTCACCATTAACAGCAAGTGTGGCCTCCTGTGAAGTCTGGAGTTAGTAAAGCTCATTTTCTTCTGAATTTTTATCTTATGGTTCATCTGATGGTTATGATCAATGGTTTTATTATGTTGAAAGCATGGTAAGGTCCATGCTCCAGCCTTTATCTCATTCAGGGCATTTATTTGAGCGGTTTGTCAGAAGCATGTTCTTCACTTGGCCATCTGTTTTTGTTTCTGTAAAACATGTAGCAATTTAACTACCTTTGAGGTTGCTATCCTGTCAAAAATCAGTAATGTCTGCCAAGTGGTTGAAAACTATTGGGAGGGGAAGAGGGAGATGTTCACAGGCCTCGTGATCAGATAAGCTTCTTGGCTTTAGCAGAGCAGACCTGAATTCTGCATTTTAATTATTCTGCAGCACTTGGGATTCTGATGCTCTCCTTAGAGATATATCTCAAAAAAGAAAATTATTTGTGTATAAGACATTTAAAATATATGCTGAAACTAGATAATGTTTCTTGTAATGCCCACTGTCGACAGCAGATGCCTAAAAATACCGGCTTATTTTTAATAAATGTCAGACCTGCTTGTTTTTAATAAATATCAGACCCATTTATTTTTCCCCCATAAATGCTAAGGTTTCATGGATATTTTGGAAGCAGTAATAGCTACAGTGTATTAAGACAAGACATTTTGAGTAGTTTATATTTTACAGCTTAATACCATGAATGTCTGCAAGAGTTTGTGCAAGGAGTGCAGAGTCACATGTAGGATCGTGTCACATGTCACGAATAATAGCTTTAACATATACTGTAAATATAAAGCGCCTGCTTCCTCTACTAGAAATACTTGTGGGGTCAGTGGAGTCACATACTCCAACACAATGTTTGACTCAGTTTAAGTAGGGGTGGTTTTTATGATATGTTCTTTCAGTTCTGGCTTGTTGCAGCAATCTTGTCCGAAAGTCAAATCACAGAAGTTGTCTTGAAATTAATCCATACCATGTAAATAGGAAATTGTCATATAACAAATTAAAAATCAATATCCTGTTTCTTCAATTCCATAAAGAAGAATAGGAAATTGTTTTCTGTCAATAATGATTAATCATAATAAACTTTGTGGTTTTTTGAAGTGTTATGGTACATGCTCTACATTCTCAATAGTTCAGTCTTACTGTAAAGACAGGAGATTAAAAGTGAAATCCTGGAGGGAGAAATGAAAGGAAAAGCAAAGATTGCAAAAATAAATGTCATTTCTAATGCAAGGAAAACTGATGTATTGATATGAAGGCAGAGATGGGATGAATAAAGAGCATAATAAAGCATGAAGGTACAGAAATTACCATTTTTGGGAAAAAAGAAGTGAGGGCAGGTAAAGCCTTTTGAAAATCATCAGTATCCAAGTAAAGGTACGGTATATACCTCTGCATCTAGTAATTTGAATACATTCTTCAAAAGAGTCTGCATTATTATATTTCATGTCAAGCTGACTTTTTTAATAGCTTCTTACATTTTATTGCATGATTTGTTAGCTGTAACTAATTTGCTGTGTGTGAATCACCTAGGCCTGAATTTTCACTTCTCAAAGTTTTTCTCTTGAGAAGAAAAAGTAAAAAACTTAGTCAGTCTGGGACAGCAGCATCAAAACCACGTGAAAATTTTGTATATCCTTTTTCTTGTTTAATAACAATACTGGAAGATTTATACAAAGAGGACTTTCTGTTACCACATAGGCTTAGTAATGCTGCAGTGGCATTTCTTTGTAAGCCTGGCAAGCAAGAGGACTGTGCCATTTACAGTAGTGTCATGAAAGCACAGGCAGGTGCCCTTCAGAACAAAAGTGATTATTTTTAAGTTGCTCTTGCAGTTCATAATATGCTTACTAATGTCGCCTCAGAAGGTCAAAATAGGTAACTTTTTCCATTCTTTGTATACTTACTGTATTTTTTTTTGGGACACGCTGCCATCGTAACAGGATGAGAGAGCAGCTGCCTATATATTTAGCCTTGAGTGTTGTCTTTTGGGTCAGACTGAATTTCTCTGAAAGGAGGTGAGAACCTCAGTTACCCTCAAGGGAGCAGCTTCTGAGGTATAACAAAGAGGAGGGAGGGAGCAGCGAGGCAGAAGGCGCAGCACAGGTAAAGGCTGGGAGATGGAGAAGTGTGGGTATGCCTCCAGCAGAGGTCAGTCCTCAGAGGCTAATTCTGTACCACCACCTCCACAGGTCTGCACCTGGACATGTTGCTAGCTGACCTCAGTCTGGAGCTGCTCTGCTGTTGAGAGACTTAATTCAGATCCAAGGGCAAGATGAGTGGTGAGCAGTATGGAGAGCTGGGGGTTGATGCTTGGGCTGACTCCTTGTCCAGCCTTTTGTTCTCTGGTAAAAGGTTTTTAGGGAGCTAAAGATATGCAGGCTGATGCAAATACCAATTTGTTAATGATGTTATTTAGAAGAAGTTGTTCTAAGTGATTTATTGGTCCTTGGAGGAGACTCTGTAGATATTTTTGTCCTGAGGAAGCGGCTGAAGATTGCTGGGCTGGAAGTAAGGTCTAGAGAAAGAAATATTTCCCGCAGGGAAATAGTTATGGGTTAGATTTGGTTTTGAGCTTTTTTAATAGCATCAACTGGCAACAAACCAGCTTGAATTCTTGTGCATTGTTATTTTGCTTAAGGTTCCTATTTTTGTATTTTAATAAAATACAACCTCAGACATCTAAAGCTATTGTTTGGGGCCGGGGGGAGAGGTTCTTTTCTTCTTTTTTCTCCCTTTTATGGGGGAATAGGGAAGCAAGACTTTGAATTCTTCAGTGGGTTTCAGCTGCAAGTGCTAACGCAATTTACACTAATAAGAGGCCAAAAGGGGGACAGTCAAGAGCATATTCTTATCTCTGACAGATTGCGCAGTGCACAAAGTTCTCTGTTAATACAGGTACTTAATATGATGACATGATTGGATTTTGCTAGCTTTTCACTGAATTTTTGGACTGATTTTACAATTTAAATTTATAAGCATATTCAAAGACTGTGGGTGGATTTTTATTGCATTTGTTTATTATAAAAACAGAAAAGACTTAAGATTTCCATAGTTCATATGGCCAAGCTTATCAATGGAGAGAAACACACTGCAGAAGGAGAAGGTTGCTGTAACTGGGTATTTTTCATTGTCTTTAGAGTGGTTTCTATGTTGTCTTTCTCCTATCGCTATTTTCTTTCTTCTGCCTTGTAAGTGTTGCTGTGGAGTCTTTTTTCCCTTAATAATTCTCATCTAGTAATTCACATGCTAATACCTAGCTTTGAGGTATATAGTAAGAGGATCTACAGTCCAGCTATTCACAAATGAGTCTCCATTCTCTGAACAATCTGATTATGTTCCCCATCCTTTGGGAGGATTCACAGTGCTGCATCCGGGACTCTACAACAATTTGTGACTGATGAAAGTCTGATGGTCCTTGGACCACTGAGTCCACCTGAGAAGAGGTGGTATTCAAGTGATGTCAGAAACAATCTGTAATATTATTACTCTACTTCTCATTTCTGCTGTTAAAAGCTGAAGGAAAGGAGGAAATGGCTGAGCTAGTTGTCTGTTGTTTTCAAAGATTTACGTAAATCATATAGGTGGTGTGTTGTTTTTCCCCCTGGGAGATGAGGAAGAATAGAAATATCCTTAATATGCCATGTTAGCCATATTCAAGTGTTGCTGTGACAGGTAGTTCTTTGTATATAATTTTTGGGGCTGTTTTATTATAGTAGTGATTAGAGTAGATTAAAACTATGATTAGCATTTTATTATCATCATAAAAGCTGTGTTTGAAAAACAGCACAAAAGGCAAGAGTTAAACTGCTACCTACTGATAGAGTACCATGATACTGAGCTGGGTGAAAGGTTAGTATCAATATGCTTGCAGGATACTTTGTTTAGTGGAAATTACAGAAGATTCTGAATAAGTTTGTGTTGTATGAAATTCAATGTTGACATCTATTAGGATCTACTTTGTCAGCAAAGGGAATAAAATAAAATACATCATTGGTACATAAGAGTAAATATTCCTCTATGTTGATGGCTAGGCTAGGCGCCAAAATTATTTTTTTCCTGACCCAACCATATGAATTAGTTGTCAGAAAAGACATGATCTCTGACATGCAGCCATTTGCAGTCGAGAAGGAGAGTAGAAATTGAAATTGGAGATTGGCAACAATGGTAAATAGGCTTTGGAAAAGCTACCATATAAAGCAAGATTGAGAAGATGGGCACTTTTCAAGTTTTTCCACTTAGAACTATATGCAGAATACTAGCCTTTAAGAAGAAGGGCAATTGTGTGCTCTGTCTGTCCTTTCTAGTTGAAAAGCAAAAGGCTGTGTAATAAAGTCATAAAACCTTCAAATATGAAAGAAGTTCTTTTTGGATCATGTGTCATTAGTTTATGTAATTAACTGACAAAAATATTTGAGTGGTGAGAAGATGCTGTTATTTCTACAACAAAAGATTAGATGCCTAAATGTAATATATGCATACAATATATAAATTACTTCAGTATTTTTGAAGTGCTTTCTACTGTAAATCCTTGCAGTTCAAAATACAAGCAAACTAGTTGGAACAACTAAAAAGACTCTTTCCCAATCCAGAATTGTCCGTTGACGAATTTCTTGCACCTTCTGTCAAACCATCTGCTACAGGCTAATGAACAGACAGCATGCTGGATTAGATGTAGCACTTCTATGAGCTATTTTGATAGCTCTCATGTTCCTTTCATTGGGAACTCTGTGATTAGTGAAGCTTAGAGTTAAATTTTTGAGGGCAGGGATGGTCAAAGTGTTCTTGCTGTGAGCTTTGCCCTGCAGGATGCTGTTGACAGTGAGGAGTGATAACCCCGCGTCCCTGTTTTTGAAGCATGTTTCACTGTTTTGTTATAAGCCTTCATTTAGCACAAGAACATCTCTGTAACCTCTGTCAAATGGCCCTGGGAAGTAATGACTGAATTAAGAGGTGTGCAGAGTTGTACCCATTTTGGGCTGGGGGTGCTTCATAATTCCATACATCATACATCACTCTGTACTGCAACGCAGACATCAGTGCTGGAGCTACAGCCTACCTAGAACAAATACCAGCTTCATTTCAGACTTCTGTCTCTGAGGAGTCACCACCATCACCTCTTAGAGTTTCTTCCTGCTGTGACTCTGGACACGATGCCACATTGTGTGAGCTGACACTGGCAGGCAGCTGGACCAACCACAAACTTGCAGCTAGAATGAAAAGAGTAAACTTATTTCCATTAGCTCGCTGCCTCAGGGATCCCTAAAGCAGTACCCAGGCAGAGGCAAACAAGTGGAGACACAGGCACTGTTATGTTTTGTTCCAGTGCTAGGGAATCACACAGGTTTATCAAGGGTTATTCCCAGTTTCAAGATCACTTGACTGATTTACAGTCCTCCTCACTGGTCTTCTGCTTTTTAACCCATTCCTCCCAGGGCACACAAATTTTTTTTTTTTCTGTCATCGACAGATACAGATGTTGTGTTTGAAGCTGCATACGGACTAGCAGAGAAAGTATTGATTCATTTAATTATTTCCTACATATGCCCTTTTGAAGTATTCTTAGATGTGCTTTACAGAAGTATTTGTGAGAGATCTAATTTTGCTTTGTAACTCAATCATTCTTGCATTATTCAGGATGAAAAAAAGGTTAATGATGCCATTTGTTCACTGTTTAGTGATTCCTGCGATTACTGTTGAAGTAGAAGCTGCTAGTAGGCATCAAAGATCCAGTACCAACAATGGCTGGGTGGAAGTGACTAGTGTCCCAGTGCATTATCATCAAAGTTGTCAGCACTGCCGGTGGCTTTCCAGTCTTTAGACCTACTCAGGATCAAAGTAAAAGCCCATCACTGGACATGGATGGGCTGCTCTAAGAACAAAAGAGCAGCGAAGCAAAGGATGCTCTGTTCCTATAGTACATCAGCTGCAGGAAGAGCATCCTTTTTGCTGGCTAAACCAGTGTTACAAGCAGCTGAATTGACTCTGTGTTGGCCTATCAGGACTCCTTGCTGTAATCATTCGCCATAGTAGATTTGATCTGTTTGCACAATAACATTTGGCTCTCTTCATTATTGACATTTTGCATGTAGATCAACAGTGCGGTTCTTTTGTTCAACTGTTGTTTTTGATAAAGGGTTGGAGAGTGAGCATGCCCAGGTGTGCCTCAACACCATAAGTGCTTCTTTGCTAGCAGCAATTCTGATGGCTAAAAGGTTTTGCTATATCAACTATGACCTGTCAATGATGCCACTGCGAGAAAAGCCACAAAGTGAAAAACTGTTATGGACATATTGGAACAGTCTGTGCATTATGCCTGTGTGCATTGTGTTAATAACCAGTGTGCATTGTGTTAATAACCAGTCTCTGCAAATGATTAATTTTTTCCCCGTCTGATATTAAGCCCGTTATCTTTGATGTATTTAATTTCCCTAATACAATGAGTTGTGTGTAGATAGTGCACAATCCAAAAAAGCACTGAGAACATGATTGATAGATCCAACAACCTATTTCAGTCCATGGTTTTTGTCCTAGCATAACTTGAGTGACTTCAGGTTTTCAGTGTGCTTACTTCAATAAACTGACCAGCTTTGTTTATGTAACTCTCAAAGAGGGCAGGAGTCATTGCAGTTCATTTTTCATTCCTCAACTCCCATAGCTGTGCATAAATCCATGGAAGTTAAAGGTAGATTTGGGGACTTCGTGTATTTAGTGTTACTGGCATGTGATCTCCATTCCATAACTGAGAAGGCTCTGACATCTCTGTGTAAATACTTATTTTTATTCTTTGATCTGTGAGGATGTCAATTAAACTCTGGAACTAAAGTTAATAATCATGCTCATTCTGGTGACCAGCTAGGGCATAATATTGTGTAATGCAGTTCTGTAGGGAGTCTCCTTAATTTTTACACTGAGGCCTGTTCAAATTCCCCCTTTTTTGTTGTTGTTGTTTGGTTTGTTTTGCTTTCTCTCTCTGCCTGTTTCTTTACCAGCCTAGATACTTTAAAAACATTAGCGTTTTCTGAAGCATCTTCAAATTCCTTCAGTATTTGGGGGAAGTAGAACAGGTTAAAGGGTCTGTCCCTTAGGTGTTCTGTGCCAAGCAAGACCATGAAAGGGTAACTCTAATTTCACCCATGTGAGACCTGTATCCCTGCTCCCCAGTTGACACTTGTGGACCAGGATTTGCTGCATCATCTCAAGCTGCACTGGTTGCTTTTGTGTGGGAAACTGAATCAAGACCCTATGCCACATAAGAGGCTGTAAAACTGTTACAATATCCCAGAGCTAAAAATCCTATTAATTTCTGACTTAAGTCCTCAGAAATAGTTGAGAAAAAATATTCAGGTCGGAAATTTTATGGCATTAGATACTTTTAATGAGTTGAGGAGCATCATTAAATGAACTTTTAAGAGACAGGCCGGGGTACTGTAACTCTTAAATTAGTGTGTGTCCTCGCTGCTGCTGGAAGGAGCAATCCTGTTTAGCATCACTGAGTGCATTAAGCTTTAACAGTAATTTGGGCCAGGTCCAGTTATCATGACAAGTAATCTTTTAGAATAAAATCATCTTAAAATTTGGAGTGTAGTCATATCTGTCTTTAAATAGATAGTATTGCTGTTTTTAATTAAGTTTCAACTATTTTATTTTGATTTAACTTCCATTTAATCTTATCAGTCAGAACTAGAAGTTACTGCTTCTAGTAACTGGCCATTTATTTTCTAAAAGATCTGAAAACTCAATTAAGTTTTAATTAGTCTGTCTAATGCAGGCTGTGGTGGGTGTGTTGTTAATCTAAATTTTTTTAAATAAAGATTGAAAATAAATCCACTCTAGCTTGCTTGATATGACCACTCACTTCTGAATATCATCTGTAGAATATGCTCTACAATTTGAACAAAAGAATGCCAGTAGTGAGTGTTCATCATGCTACATATGATTCATAAAGTCCTGTAGATTTTGTTGCTGATCAGATGGAAAACTACATTATATGGGAAAATAAACCTTTCCACCATGGTCTTGTTGAATATTCATCATAGAAGTTTTACCACTTAAGCTGGTGGTCAAAATGAAAGATAGCAAACAGCACTTTTTTACAAAACAGTGTCAAAATAGCAGAGTTTATTCAAGGTTTTCAAGTAGCAGTTTATTTTATTTGCTGTTACTTTAAATAAACATTTTCTTCTCTAAAGAAGTATTTTCTGTATTTTCTGTTTTATGTGAAGCTTAACAATAAGGTTGCATTTCAGGATGCTGATAGTTTTTAGTACTTCCAGCAGAAATTTGTTATTATCGGTTCCTGTGGTTAGGCTTTTATTAAAAAATCCTGCTTATTTGTTTGAATTATAATGGTAAAGTAAGTATTCAATTAGGAAGTATAATTTGTGTAGGTAAGCTCGTACTGTTCTCCTTTTGGATCAGAGTTGGAACTTGAGTCTAAACAATTGCAAATTCAGGTTCTGAAACCTTGTCTTAATTTTGTGCCATAAAAAGTGGTACTTTATTTGTGCCCTATTTATGGAGTTGGTCATAGCTTGTATTTAGGAAAGTAACTGAACCTTGAGAAAGAAAGCTGTCTCTTCTGTGTAGTATCCGTTTTAGCATTGATACCAAGTATCGAGAGCAGATGTGAATGTTCTGGTTGTTGTTTGTATTCATGCAAAGAGGACAGTATGCACAGAGGTGCTGGTTTAGTCCTATTGATAAACTTCAGTAATGTTTCTTAAACAGTGTCATGGGAGACATTCTTGCATTAGTATATGATAGTTTTCTCCTGTGATATCACTTGTGAAATCTCTCTGATGGGCACTGTAATGGCTACAAAGGCATTTGGGTTCATGTAGTAGCCTCTAGAGCAGAGGTACCACTGCAAGAACCACCCTACTGCTTAGCTTCGTGATTAGCTTTGTTCAATCTGTTTGCCAAGTGAGCTTGGTGGGCTTTGAGGCCATCACTTCAAACTCTTGTAGTCATAGCAAATTGTATTATTGTCTAATTCATTGCTGGAGTTTTAGTCTATGTTTCTGCATAGTGTAAATTGCATGGTTTATGTGAGGGGTCAGAATTGGCTCCTGAGGTCATTTGGTGTTCATGCTTTGCAGTCTGTTAATGAGGATATTGAATAAAGATGATAAGTTTTCTCTTGTATGTGGTCAGGATCATGCAGTTCCTTGGCAAGCTCTGAGTAGATCACTGAAAATTAGTGACTTAGCCAGCATTTGAGCAGGAGCAAAGAAGCTGAAGCAAGAGGAGTTACAGTGTGTTCAAGCTGAGCTGTACTGTAGATGTAGTCCTAGTGCCCTCTGTTGCTGGTTGAGCAACTTCTGTTGTTTGAAAGATGTGCAATGTACTGTTTTATATCCACATATGGAGCTTCATCGTTACTGTTGCAGGACAAAGTTGCTCTCCGAGGGTATCATAATTTAACTCTAATCAACAGCTACCATGCAGCCACTCTCTCTCTCCCCACCACGATCAGTGGAATGGAGAGGACAATCAGGAAAAAAGGTAAAGCCCGTGGATTGAGATAGAAGCAATTTAATGGTTGAAATAAAATATAATAATAGTAATAAAGATATTTGTAATGAAAAGGGATGTAACAAAAACAGAGAGGAGAGGAATAAAACTCAAGAAAAATGCAAGTGATGCACAATACAGTTGTTCAAGACCCACTGACCGATGCCCAGCCTATCCCTGAACACTGACTGTCCCCCCCAGCCAATTCCCCCTGTTTATATACTGAACGTGGTGTTCTACATTGTGGAATATCTCTTTGGTCAGTTTGGGTCAGCTGTCTTGGCTATGCTCCCTTCCAGCTTTTTGTGTACCTGCTCACTGGCAAAGCATGTGAAACTGAAAAGTCCTTGACTTAGGGTAAGCACTACTTAGCAACAACCAAAACATCACTGCATTATCAGCATTATTCTCATGCTGAATCCAAAACACAGTGCTGTACCAGCTACGAAGAAGATAATTAACTCTGTCTCAGCTGAGGAGAAAGGAATACTGCCAGCAGTCACGGGTGACACAAAGAGTGTAGTCCCACACTACCTAAACAAGAAGAGTGGAACAGTTGTGACAGTATCCCGTGACAGCAACAAACAGTCCTCTCTACCAGACAGGCGTGTAGTCATGAAGCAACTCCAAAGTCAACGCTGCCAGTCAGGCCATGTGGTCAGGCACAGGCATATCTGGAGCATGACACAGGCAAGGGCTAAGGGCACAACTGAGCTTCAGTAGCTCCGAGGCAAAAGAGGGACGTCCCCAACAAGGCATTTCATAGCTTTCCCGCACACTGGAGCTAGCCTTAAGCACAGCTGGTTAACCCCCCAGGAAGGGGCGAAGAGGTAATGTAGAGGGCCCTGACTGACCCTTGAGTATCATCTCTTTGCCTGGAGGAGGTAACTTCAGTCAGCTCTGCTTTTTTGTGTTCTTCTACGTACTCATTGAAACTGTGAGGCTGTGGAAATATTAATAAACTCCTTATCCAATTTGCTTCACAGATTGCCGTATTACCTTCATATATGTTAAGCTGGGTGGGAAGAAAGTGGACCCCTATCAGACTCCCCAAGGTGAGATTTTGGAGGAAAGAGCAGCAAACTGTGACTTGTGCAGCTGTCACAGGACAACGATCCACAAAGAGCAGTGGGGTCTCAGCCAACCATAAAACACTGACAGTTTTTCTTTATAAATCCTACTTCAAAGCTCTGAAATGTCTGGGGTTTTTTGAGATTTTGTGGTGTGATGGCTCCTTCAGACAAGTGAACTCTGCCTTTTTTCCTTTTAACAGTGGTGAAGATAATTAATGTTTATGGGAAATATCACACAGTTTATTTTAACAAAGAGAACAGTATGGGAATAATATTAAGGACTTACTGGAAGGGTCATGAGTTTTCTGTGTCTATCACAGTTTCTGTGCTGGTAATACTGTAGTTAGATTTTTACACATTAAAAGATACCTTAAGATTTTGATATGCGATGAAAACCTTAGAAATTGCTGCCTGGATGATAATTAATGATATGCTCAAAAGTGTGACTTGCATCAGTGCTCTCTAGAGACCTCAGCAGATGTATCACAAGTTGAACACCTTTGTGAAAAAGCAAGTGTAAGAGTGGGGAAACAAGCAATATTGGCTATTCTGCTTGTTGAGGGAAGAAATGATGAGGCATTAAGGTGTTAAAGATGTCTCTTCTGGATTAATGAGCTGCATAAACAGTCCTCGCAATCTGGAGGGAAAAGGAAGTACAGTCGTGTGATGGAACAGCTAAAAGAAGGCAAGAATTGACAGGACCAAGAGTATTGGAGAAGGGAAGAAGAGGTGAAGAAAAAGCTAATTAGGCACAAAGAGGAGAGAAATTAGAAAGAAAAAAACTTACTGATAGGGACAAAATAGCTGGGTCAAAGTGTGTTAGAGAAGGAAGTGTTTGTACTTGTTTAACAATACTGGAAAATACGAAGAAGGGGAAGAAAACATTAGAATTGAATAGTACCAGGAAAACTGTCAGATATGAAGACATTTTTAAATTAAGGTACTTAATGAAACCAATAGTTCTAGAACCAATAGTTCTAGAACTTAACAGTGATTTTAAAATTTTGGGGTTTTGGAAGGTCAACCATTTTCCAGTTCATACAAGGACCATAAGACAGGTATTGCATCCAGACATTAAATTCCATTCTGAATTTTGCTAGTGGTAATTCAAAGCTACATATTTATACTTTGCAGTAAGAGAAGAACTAGCTGGTTCTTAGAAAGTTACCATTTCAATACTGCTAAGCAAATGAAAGTTTATTAGTATCTTGGAAGCTGTGTATGTTTCATGGTATAATAAGTAGAATGTCAAGTAATCCAACAGCTAGATCTAATACCAGTTTACAGATTCACTGATTAATTCTGTGAAGTGAAGAGTAGTGTTGCCATGGTGAAGTCTATATGATAAAGCACAAGAAGAACAAGCTAGTGAATAATTGATACTTGTCTAAGATTGGGAACAATCATTTACAGTGTGTGCTTTGATGTTCATGGACACTTTTTGCTTTAAAAAAACCTCAAAGAAATATATTAGCATAGACTGTAACAGATTTTTGCATAAACGTTTAAGTAAGGTACCAATGGCTTATGTGTGGAAGAACATACAAGTACTCAGTAACTGCAGTGCTAAGATTGAGGATTTGGGCATAAACCATTAAGTTCCAAAATGGAAAGCTTTTAGCGTGGGATGTATTTGGCCAGGCTGTATGTATTACTATATTTTTTTAACACAGAACAGAAATAAATAAGAATGATTATCATAAAATTCAGTAAGAGAAGTTCTAACTTTGTACCTGTGTGCTTATCTCCCTCTGGGTTTAGTCATATAGAATAGTTGTTAAATTAATTTTTAAAGCTTTAGTTTAGAAGTAACTTAGCAAGATATCCTAGACCATCTTGAATTAAGGAACAGTACATACAAGTGTCCTGATGAAGCTTAAAACCAAACTTCTTCAAAATGGAAAAAAATTTGACTGCTGTTACAAAGGTGTCTTTGAGTAAAGTAATGGAAAGCTTTTTTTCTGGGATTAACCTGTAAATCTGCTGGAGCAAAGAACTGCAGGCATCATGCCTTTATAAACAGTTTTGCTTAATAAATGTGTCACTTGTTTTTATACATGTGTAATGGAAATCAGTGAACATACACAATAGTTCTAAATACAGTCCATCTGCCCTGTAGCAGACTTTACTTGTCATAAATTCCTTTTTAGAAATCTCAGTAGCAAGAGCTATTTTTCATTATTAATGAGCCACTTGAAATAAATAAAATATATGCAGCTGGTTTGCGTAGAACAATCCTGAGGTTGAGAATGTTGGGGTTTTTTTCTGCTTGCGAGCTGAATGAAATTACTTAGGGGAAAAAAATTACTGTTACGTAGTAGAATCTGTATAAATATTGGGTGGTTAATTTTTATTATTTTTTTCACTTTTTTGATGCCTCAAATTTGCAGACCATTTTATAGTAAGCATCAAAGCAAATATCACTTGATGTTCTCCAGCATAAGTTAAGTTATAGCCAGGTTATGACCATATATCAAAACTAGTTCAGTAGTTACTGTGAAATAGTGATGGCAATTATCAAGGGATAGAATTGAGAGATGCCTTAAAGAACGTTCACAAATATCAGTATCAGGTTCAACTTCAGTTGATGTACTGCCTGGAGTTTGTAGTAAGTGCCATAGAGTATATAACAAAAAGTTGAGATTTGTATTGCATGATGAGGCACTTGATTTCCTTCATTAACGTCTGAAGCTGGACAGGCTTCCTGCAGATTTTTCTGCTACAAAAATAGACACACTGCCACTAATGATTATAAATTAATCAAGACATACAAGTTGAGAGAAAAAGAAGGAGGGTTGACTTTCTTAAGCATAGTAGGGATAGAGGATCATAGAGGTACTTGTTACATGCGAAAATGATCAGAATTTTTTTGTCAACTGGTTTGTAATATGCCTAAATATTCTTATATTCCACTGATCAATATATTCTTTAAATAAATGGGTTTTCAGACTAGATTTCTGTTGCCTGTCCCACAACCGAATCAAATGTATTGGTGTTTTCTAATTTGATTGTTTTATATAGACCAACCCTGGTCTGTGTAGAAGAAACTGTATTCTAGACTTGTATGCTTTTCATACTCATGTGTGCATACTTATATGCACAATGCTTTAAAAGTAGATTCATACTGAAAAGGAAAAAGGAGAAAGGCTTTGTGTCTGAAGCAAGGGTCCATGTATATGTAATAATACTGCTTGTAGTGTCCTCTTCAAAAGGATCTCTATGTAGTTGCTTGGTAGAATGTTTATGATTCTTCCTGCATTCTTCAGTCAGTGTTATATTTGAGAACAGCATTATTAATTGCAAAAAAATGTAGGATTTTCCAGGACCATGTAGGTCTTGGATACACATGTCATTGGGGAATGTGAACTTGATAAACATACCTTTGAGAGCACACTTGTGAAGGTTATTTTTTGAGAGAGGGCGGTTCTAGCTGGGCAATTAGAATAGAAGTGAAAATTATACAGATCAAAAGCTAAAAACCATAATTAACTCCAAAATTAAAAATCACTGATCTTCTAGCATGGCCCCATCATTAATGGGAGAGTCTTCAGTCTCTTCGGCAGCTGTCTGGTCCTTGCCTTCTTATTTGTCCCTTTGAAATGAAAGTCTGAGGGCTGCAAAGATTTCCCTCTGGATGTTGGAGTCAGCAATTCCTCATGTGTGCACTGAGCCAGGATCACAACATTGGCATCAGAGATGCATTTTTCTGTGACCAGTCTCACACTGTGTTGTGAAGCATCGCTGAGTGGAGCTGATGTGGACTGGGTTTTGAGGTCCGCTGGTCAGTTAAGATTGTGTTATAAGATTACACACAATGAAGGAAAGCTGTGTTATTCCATAAACACTATAGACACAATTATTTTCCTTAATTAGCTTTGGAGAAATTTCAAAATAACATCTTGGAAAAAATGGCAGCATCAAAATCTATCTGTTTATGTGCACACACCTCCAGCAAAGTGTATCTTTTTAATAGATGAGTGAAGGGTTAATCCTGTATTTCAGCTACCTGCTATTTGCTGTTTTTCTATTTGATATTTCTGTGGTATTGAGCTTATTTTTCCTTGTGCCTTATTTCCATATAGGTTGCTAAGCATCAGTAAACAAATTCTGTATATGTTATGATTTGCATATAGGAGAACATTAACACAGAAGTTGCGTGCTTTTGTTGGTATTTGTTTACATAATTTCTTTATAAGTGGTGTTTTGGTGGTTTTTTTTCCAGCAGAGCAGATAGTACTGGATATTGCAAATGACAGATATTCTCAAGTTTCTCTCTCAAAAGCTGAAACTCTGTTACATAGTTTTTACACCCTTTTTGTAATAGAGAGTGAACAGAGGCTTCCCTGTCAGAGATGAACAGGTTTGGGTCTTCCTCCTAGCATGGTGGAGAAGAATGCATCAAGGACTCTGATCACTATTAATACTTTTGAGAAAAGGATGTATGTTTAGTCAAGATAGATGTTCATCTTGTAGTGTAAGTTTCAAATAAAGTGTTCTCTGCTTAATTCTGAAGCAGTTTGCTCCATTGTGATTAACAGTGGTTTATTGTACAGCCAAAGAAAGCAGTATCGATTCAAGTATATAGGCATCCTTACAGATGCTTTCTGAATTGTTTCATTTTCCTAAATGAAGTAATCTCTTAAAGAATTTTGCAACCAAATGTCTTTTTTTTTTTTAATTTGTCTTTTGTTTTGGAAGTCTTCATGATTCTGATTCCAGTTTAATTTTTGAGATTGTCATCTACATGACAGGGAGAAAGTGTAGTCACTAAAAGTATTATTAAGAACACTATTCCCAAGTTTGGGCACCTGGAGTTTGGTTTTGTATTTCTGTCCTTTTTTTTTAAACATTAAATATTTTAGTAAGTAAGCTGATTGATGTGCTAAACTAAAACTTACATGCTACTTTTGTTCGTCTTTAATTATTCACTCTGACGGCCTTTATACATAAAGACATAACAGATGGTAAGAACTCTTAGTCAAGTGGAGGCCTTGCTTGGTTGTTACTTAGATTTATTATTCAATTTCTACTCTTTTGTATATAAAATAATAAAGAATTACTTGAGATGGAAAAACAAAAAAGTAATACTGTACTACTGTATTTGACTATTAATTAGAAAAAGGAAATTTAAATTAAAGTGATGGGTAATTTTATGATGTAAAACACTCACTGGCTGCAGTGTTTTGTTTGGCTTTTTCCTTAAACTGCACAGCTGCTGAAAAAAATATTTGCAGATGATGTTAGGGAAGGGTATCTGGAAAATAGGTTTCTGTTCTACCCTTTTTGATACCTACCTTTCAAATAGTTCTTCCTGCTCATGCCTGCGAGTAAAGCTGGAAAAGTTCAGGTCTTAAATTGTTCATGATGCTTTGTACAGACTACGTAAGAGTTTCATCCAAAGGTTATTTATTGAAAATTGCAGTATCTGGGCCACTGAAGTTGCTTCCATATCTGATTAATCAAAACAGAATGGGAAGGAAGATCAGAAAAATCTATTTAATGAAATGTCATGTTAGAGATCAAATTTAATAAAAATAGCAAAACAAAAATAGTAGTTCCTCTGTGAAAACTATTGCAGCCAGCCACGTCATAGAAGCCTACTAAAACAAATACCAGATTTTTGGTCCCAATTAAAAATCTGAGTGTTTTTACAAGAAGATTATTTTTCATATTTTTGTTCAAGTGGACCTTCACTCTTGCTGGAGTCACCAAACAAACACCTAATATACCATTAGAGATGCTTGCAGTTGGAAGCTCGTTAGTCATGTATAGAAAATGCCTCACCTTTTAAGCAATTAAGTGTTTTCTCCTTTTTACTTTGCGTTCCAGTGAGGCCATAGCTTATGGGATCACTTCCACCAAGAGAAAATCAGGTCTGATGCTGGAAAGTGAGATTACTTCATCCTAAATTCTGCTCTGTCTCACCAGCTCTTATGTGTTGGCTGTGCTCAACTCTTCCCAAAAAAAGTTAGTGAAGTAGAGGAAAGGTTGGAGTTTTTGGGTTGTGGTTTTTTTGGGTTTTTTTCATCCTCTGTCATAGACATTAGAACCTTTTTAAAATGCTATCTGATTTGGCCCTTTTCACTCTTGAACTCCTTGACAACTATGAGTTATTCAAGACTCACAGGCAGTTTTGAAATGTATGTAGAACTGCTGTGTTTTGAAAAGTTCTCAAATAAAAGAGCCAGAGACATTAGTGTTTAAAACTAGAACGGGATGGCATTTATTGATACTAATTCTCAAGGTATTCATCAATGTGGAGCTCTCCAGAGTGTCAGCATGACGCTGTCAATGGGCAATAATCCATGTACTGCCTGGCAAGCAAGGCTGATCCCGGCCTTAACTTACCAATTATTATATAGTTGAGGTGTTTACTTTTTATCACTCTGTCTTCTTTTCTGCCAGTGAATTGAGCAAATGTTTTTAGGCCACAGAATGTTTATTTGCAAACAGCCTTTGCTAATAGTAATCTGGTAGTGTGGGTATACAGTCAATTGGTAAGGTGAATGTTTTGTCACAAATTAGGTAAATGTTAAACACATGACTGTAGGTAAGTTTGGCAAGAAACAACCTGTTAAGTTGAGCTCTAATGGCTGTGTAATAACACATCCGGGAGTAGTGCCTTCTGAGTGCTGATGAGTTTATCAGTCTTTTTCACAGCATGAAAGATACATCTAGGACTCTTTATTTAGGAAATGCATTTCGGGGGTTCACTAAGTTAGTAAATAATACTAAATAAGTATTTACTTACCGTGTAAAGCAACACAGTTACCAGAAAAGACTCCTGCATAAGAGGCTGGTAGGTTGGGAGAAGCAATGAAGTTAAAGAGCAATAGTACTTGTCAGTGAGAGCATAAAGTGGAAGCACGAGGACTGGAGGTGTACATTCAGTGTGGGCTGTACCGGAGTGTGGAAATGCTCACACTGCCTGTCTGAGCTTTTTGCGCCAATTCAGAACCAAAGTATGCTCAAGCCTGGCTGGACAAGCCCAAACAAGAAGTGCACTTATTTGAGTAGATGTGGGCAACAGATAGAGTTCTGCTCCTGCCAGCCCCCAAATCAAAGCTTTATGTTGTGTTGCGCCGTGCAGCTGGTCTGAAGACAGTGCAGATGTTCCTGGTGTGGCCTTGCCCTCCATGGGCTGGCTGAGTGCAGCCCTGCTGCCTGGGAGGTGTGCTTCTCCCCTTGGCACTGAACATTTTTGAAAAATGAAAAATAGATGTTCTGTATGAATGTAAATGGTCAACATCCCCAGCTTGTTCTGTCACCCCAAACTTATTTTCTCGGTGATACTTAAATCAATTTCTGGGCAAGTAGAGAAAGGGAAAGACTTTGAAATTGTGGAGGGTGGGAAAATCATTAAATAGAAGAATTTTTTATGAACAATGAAGTGATACATGGCCAAATAGTTTCGAGTGGTTTTGTGGGTTTGGTTCTTTTTTTTTTCTTTTCATACAACTAATGTTTGAAGTACTTGTTTCCTTGATTCTTTCACAGAATAGTTATTTATATGTACTCAAAACAATGTATTTTATCTTGTAATTTTTCCTGCTGTTAACCAGCTCAAACTTAGTAAATGAAATTTATAAAGTTAATTTTATTCCTAAAGCTGTCAACAATAACTTTAATGTTTGCCTTCACTTTATTTTTTGTTTTTAATTTTACATCTCAATATGAAAATACTAATACTGAACCTTTCTCTGTAAGTATTCAAAATATCCAGCTATTTTACCAGTAACTTTTTTTAACAAGATTTTAAGTGAAAAGATTGTTTCACCATTCAATGGAAAGGGAAGATTAGTGCAAGAATAGAAGAGTATTTACATGATCTTTTGCGGGGATTAACATGTTTTCTGCATGAATTATTTCTCTTAATAGTCATTATCATATTATGATCTCAGAATTAATTAGCACTTTGAGTGGGAAATAGTTTAGCTGCTTTTGATTCATTCTCTGTTGTTTATTACCTGCTTTTCTTAGAAAGTTACATTTCTCCTGAAGAAAAGTGGTTTTTCCACTTGCACTTCCCGTTCCGGCCTTTCTTTTTCTTCTCCCCGTCACTTTCAGTTGCAGTATGTGGCTGGTGCAGTTGCTGTTTTGGACCCCACCCTTGGAGTTGCTAGGCAGAGCAACCCCATTGTGCAAGTAACCTGTTACTGAAGAGGCTACTGCAGCCCTAACCAGCGTCTTTTATAGTTTAGAGTCTTAAAGGAAAGAACTTCTACCATTTACTCTTTGGAACCATGGGAAAAAATGAAGTGTTGAACTTGTCTTGAAATAACAAAACAGCTAAAGAGAAGAAATCTACCAGGAGAAGCTAGTATAAAGCAAGAATATAAATGCCTAAAGTAACTCCAAATAGTGACTCCTGAAAATGGAAAATGCAAGTGCCGTATTGCTTTTTTTTAGTTTTGAGGTTTGGGGGTGTGGATTCAGTTTGGGCCCACCTCTGGCTTCTAGACTGGTTAGCCAGTGACCTTACATGAACTTCACAGATTTCGTGAGGTAGTTTCTGGTTTGTTTTGTGTAGTAAATATTTGACTCTGATCATTCAGATGGTGACATTCCAAATCAAAGTGATTTCTCCATCCCAGTTAAGTGCTAAAATATAAATTACCCAAAGTAGAAGCATGTGTATAAATATTTGAAGTAGTGTGGTACCACTTTCTGTCCAAATTTGTTTGCAAAAGTTTGTATGCATTTCAGCATTTATGCATTCACTTCTGGAGATTGTTATCGGATGGATCTGTTTTTATTAGCACCATCTTGAAGTTGATAAACATAGACATTCTAGGAGAGAATCATGTGAAGCTACATGTGGGAAAGAAGAGAAGCAGAGAGCAGAGCCTGGAAGGGTGGTGAGACAGTGGACATGGATTTCAGGGCAGCGGACAGGATGCTGTGAAAACAAAACTAAGCAGGATAGAGAGCTGTATAGAGTTTAAAGATGCAAAGTTAAGAGGCACCTATTGCAGGTTTGCAATAGCTGATGACATTTTTGAGACTAAATTTCCCCTGTTATTAAGATCAGCTAAGAAGAGCTATTTTGTTGGTTCTTTGGATTCTGGCCAGTGTTGATTTAGCCGTGGGTAGATAAAGTAGGCAGTTACTCAACCAGTGGAAGCTGCTCAGTAAGACCTACTTGTGTCCTGCCTTTCCTTTGCTTGTGGCTTTTCCTGAGTGGTGGTTCAAAGACTGCAAGCTGGTCAGGCAGCAGGTCTTTGTCTCCTGCTGCAGAGCTGGGCACAGGCTACTTTTCACTGTTCTCACCCACTGAGCGCCAGAAAGGCCAGGGCAGCCCCAAAAACACCCTGGGTGTTTTTTCTCAGACACAGTCCCTACCACCCTTACCTCCCCCAGCCATGAGGGCTCGCCTGCTTCTCCATCTCAGCACTCCTGCTTTTTCCTCCCTCTTGCTCTCCACTCCCCACTGCAACTTCACATCTGCCTTTGCAAAGCTCTGAGCCGGCTTTGTGAAGCAGCTGCTGGGCTCTCTGGGCTAAGGGCCTTTGCTTCTGGAAATTACACCATCTGGCTGTGCACAGAATATGGCGTTTATATTTAGTTCACCTTGTATCTGGCATCTGGACTTTATTTCTGCGTACTTGATGAGGCCTGGTTTGAGCACTTTCTTCTGTGGCCGATGTCCTACATACTGTATGCATTATTGCTTCTCAGTTGCTGCATTTTTCCATAAAAATAATTGTTCTTTCTGTAAAGCTGTTCTTTCTGTTGGTGAGAGCTGCACATGAGATGCCATTTATTGTTGGTGTCTCTTAGAAATATCAGACACAGAGAGTGCTTGTAAAGAACATTTTGTGCCTGTAGTTGGACCGATCTATTCTGAATATCTGCAAAGATGAGCTGATGCAGGACAGATCTAGCAGTACTGAGTATTCTGATATTAAGCTATGTTGTGCTATATAGCTCAAGACTCTATGTGTAGGACTGGGGTGAGGGGTGGGTTTCTTTCTGCTTTTCATGTGTGTTTTTGTATAATGGAATCTTTGTCCCTGCTCCAGGACCCAGCAAATGATGCTCTTAAATGAGTACACAAAGTAAGATGCTACAGGAAGGCCAACAGAGGGTGCTGGAGTGATGCAGCTTTTACCTTCGCTAGTTTGTGTTGGTTTCTGGTGAACAGTGTGCATTTTGATAAACCTTATTTTGGGATGTCTTACTGTACAGCTGTGAAGTTACTGCAGTTTTGGTGCATTTAATGTTACAATTTTCATACTTCTAAAATTGTTTTGTGTTATGAAGATTATTTCAGGAATTACTTTAAGCAGTAATATTTACAAGAATATGTACCTACTTAGGGCATTTATTAATTTTCTTTACTGCTTAAAGGGGTACAGATAAAAATCCGACTTTTTAATGAGAAAAAGTTGGGCACAGTGGCAGTGTCAATTGTTTCTGTGATTTGTATATATGTTATTGCATATATAATAAGACTGATGTAACAAAGCACAGACATAACAAAACACAGAACAAACCAGTCGTGGTTTGGTGTAAATAATACCTGTGTAGAAACAATATGCTTACTACAAAGTGGTACAAGGAGTATGAATAAGAAGTTGGATAGCATGTGACAAATTATTGTGTAACATTTGACAGTTAAACTAATTATATCCATACTGTATTTTATTTCAGGTTCCTCATTTTTGTCATTTTTGTCTTTGGTCAGGGTCTGGGTTCCGCTCGGGTTGTAGAGGAGATTGTGTATCCCCTTGTATACTGGACTGAAAAGGTGGTGTGTCTGCAACAAGCTGTTATATTTTCCTTAAGACTGATTGCTTGATTGAGCTTGCCCCTGTTCTTCAAAGTAAAGCATGTCCATGAAAGTCAGTGTTTACACTGTGGCCTCAGAGTCTTATGGAAACCATTCCCTTCCTCTCCTCCTGGCCATCCTCCTCCCCACAGAGTGAAGGGTAATGAGATTGAAAAGTGCAGTTTATCACATGGGTATGCAGAACTAGGTGATTACTTCTAAGGTGCACTCTCTCGATACCTCACATATGTGATGTATGACAGGCAAAATCCACTCTCCTGTACTGACGATGATAACCTGAATTATTCCATGTAACTGTGATTTATTTTTGAGTTTTAAACTTGATAACCCATTTTTGTCCAAAAATCTCTGACAGCATCTCACAGACATTAGCAGAGTTCTCAGCAGGGAGATGAAAAACTAGCGTGGTTTCAGGAACCTGTCAGATCTACTGTCCATCTCTTCTCATTTTCCAAACCAAAAAGCATCTGAAAAATGGTGCCTTATCTTTAAGGCATATGGTATATAGATACAAAAAGATACCCAAATTTGCAGAAATTTTGAACTAGCTGTTCTGAGCCAAGACTACTTGGTTTCTCTCAGTGACCCTTGACTCAGATGCCACCATCTGCTATTTTCTTTTGGTTCAGAAAACCTGAACTCTTGCATAAACATGATAGAAGAGAATTAGCCAGACTTAGAGTAGCGCTCCTTAAAGTGTGGACAGAAGTACTGTTGTGTTTTTTATGGACGTCAGCTGCAAAGGGCTATCCAGAAGCACTAAAAAGAGGGAAATGAAAATGTATAAGCCCTTTTATAATACATGGTGAAGTGGCAAGGGTAGTTCCTGTTGTCGAGGGAAGGGTGGGAAGAGAAGACTGGTTGTAAAACAACCACTTATGAGATAAAAGACTACCGAGTATCATTTGCTAACGTCAGCTCAGCAAATCTTTTAATTACTTGCCTTATCAACCATTTCATGAAGCTGAACGAGTCAAGTTGGAGTTGAACTGTCCTACTTGCTGCCGTGGATCTAGAGTATTCAGATTGAGATATACTGCTCAAGAGGCTGCTCTGGCAGCGCTGTGGTTGTCCAGACAGGTTTTATCTCTGTCCTTGGAGATATTCAATGCTTTGGTTGGACAAGGCCCTGAGAAACTTCATCTCATATTCAAGTTAGCAGGCAAGGTGTCTTACTCATGTCACAAATCTGTGTAGAAACATCACTCCTTGAGCTCCCAGAGAAAATTCAAACTGTCCTTGTGGCAACAAAATTCAAGTTGGATTTGATAATTTAGCATTATGGGCCTCTAGGCATATCCATCATGGGACAGCGCTCTTCCTCCAAAGTGCAGTACCTGCATCTGCTGCCAGAGGTTTTGTACACAGGCATGGCGATCTCAGCTTCAGAGCCTTTGTGCAGGTTGGGGTCTGCTCAGAATTTTCAACCTGTTTTCCATCATCATCTTTTGAAAAGACATTAAAACCTAGGACACACTGACATTGCATCATACAATGAGCCAATTGCTCAGAGGAGAAGCACCAGAGACAACTTCATGTTCCTTTCCTACCATGACACGGGAGTACAGGACATAAACCTGATATAGCATAAGAACAGTCCTGCCACTCAAAAGCCATCTCTGTGTTTGACATTTTTTGGGACCAAGAAGATCACAGCCAGTCTCAGTGAGGAAATGTTGCAATGCAAGCTTTGTGCTGCTTCCATATAACGTAAGAACAAATGTGCATAGCCTGTCTCAAAGAACAGGTGAATAACTTCTGTTTCTGGGCCTACAGCTGTTACTGGACTGAAGTAAAAAATTGTCTGCCACGTGCCTGTATTTGCACCAAATAGAAATATATTTCTTTCTCTAATAGGGACCTTGCAGTTATACCCAAGTAGTAAAAGTAGATTCCTACTCTCAGCACTTTTTTTTTTCTGTTGACACCATTCTGTGTACTTCTACTTAAGGAATTACAGCATAACTCAGTTTTCATTGTTGTTTATAATATCTGACCAAAAAATCTACAAAAAAAAAAAAAGTCTAGTTCATATTGTCAGTGGAAAAACAAGTTGTAATTTAAAAAGTTTATGGATTTATGTATATTTTTCCCTACTTGTTTTATGTCTCTTTCCAAGAGCATGAACTCCTGCTAAGAAACTATGCAGTAATTCTTTTAACAGCATCTATTACAAAAAGTTTGATAGATAAATACAATTTTTGACATCATGTTTTAAGGCTTGAATATTGCTTACTATTTTGTTTGATCTGAAAGCAGTAATATGTCACATTGTCCAGGTGACTGAAGGTTGGCTGTTATCTTTTCTAGGTAGTTGTGATGGCTCACAATGCAAAACAGTGATCACCAGGAAGCAAGCAAGATAGCCTCCAGTCTGCTTGCAGTTAACTCATCTCTGCCTGAACTAGAAAACTATTTATGAAAATTACATTGCAAAATTAAAAGTATTTAGATAGATCACTACTGGAAACTGTTGCTTCAGGGAAAAGGTAAGACTATGCATTAATTATCTAGGTATTATGGATTTGCACAAGATTGTTCAGAATGATAATGAATTTTTTGTCTTAATGCATTTCTTTGTTGAGTAAATGTGACAACTGTTACCCTTTTTTAGTAAATAGTTAAGTCTTTTGCATAGGTGAAAAATATAAAACATGCAAGTTGGTATTTGGAAGCTCATGTTTATGTAGTTCTTACTGAAAAGGATTGTGTGCATGAATTTAAATATTTGACAATGGCAGGTTTTGGTTTCTTATGGCCTCACTTGAAATATGAATTGCAAAGCTATATTAAGGCCATGTGACATGAGATTGTGCACATACTTTACTATGAGTATTTTTGGACTCTTTGTCTTAATGTTAGTGAATGCTGGCAAATCATTACCAGAAGCTGAAGAAACTTGTGGGTTTTAGCTAATCTGATACAGTGCAAATGTTTAGTTTAAGCCTTCCCGGGACTGAAATTCCTTGCAGAAAAGAGTTGTCTATATTTCATTTTGTAAATGCTGATACATTGTTTGAAAACAGATGAATAAGCATTTTGCATGTGTACTAAGCTAAGTATCTAAAATAGCTACAATTGCTACCATGCGCTTATATCTCAAGGAACCAGAGAGAAAATAACCATGTGAGTACATCACTATCCTCTTGAAAAAAACAAAACTTTTTTTTCTACTAAAAAAAGGTTAGATGGATTTTAACCTATTGTTATTATGCTGTACTTAGTCCTTCTGCCATAAAAATAAGATTTCTTGGAGACAATTAATTTTGCTGTGTAACTGGCTGTAAGTCACACCAAGTGATATTGTTAGCAGTATTTCTGCTGGAGTACTGGCTTCCATAGTGCTCCCAATAGTCTCCATAGACAGTGTTGGTGAGGCACGGTTCTTTCTGCGTTGTCTTTTCTCCTCGATACTGATTCCTGTGTGCATTCTCAAAGGAATCAGCAGCGTTATGGATGGTGTGTCTCCACGCCTCCCGATGGGAGGCCAAAGTGGACCATTGATGGTAGTCAATATGGCCAAGGCTGAGGTATTGTTTCAGAGCGTCCTTGTATCTCCTCTTTGGGGCTCCTCTCTTGCGGCAGCCGGTGGCAAGTTCACCATAGAGCACGATCTTAGGGAGGCGGTGATCCTCCATCCTGGAGACGTGCCCTGCCCAGCGCAGCTGCGTTCCCAGCAGCATGGCCTCAATACTGGTGACTGCTGCCTGTTCAAGGACAGACACATTGGTCACGTAATCAGATGAGTGGATGTTTAGGATAGTGTGGAGGCAGCGCTGATGGAAGCGTTCGAGGGGGCACAGGTGGCAGCAGTAGATGACCCATGATTCAGACCCATATAAAAGAGTACACAGTACAATGGCTTTGTAGACACTGATCTTCATACTTCTCTTCAGATGTTTATTGTGCCAGACTCTTTTATGGAGTCTTCCAAAGGCACTGTATGCCTTTGCTAACCTGTTGTCTATCTCTTTGTCAATCTTACACTCCCAATACTACTCCACAGGGGAGTGACATATTTTCTCTTGCTTTTAAAAGAGCAGTACAATAAAGGCTCTTGACAAGGTCACAGACTTTTCAGTCGGAGTAGTTACTTTATTTTCTTTGTTGATTGCTTAAATACAGATTTTTTCTGCTTCAGCATTTCTAGATTTTTGGATGATGGTTTTCAGCACTGTGGGATATTATTATAATCCTATTTATTATTCAGTCTTTATTTTATTCCGATGTTTTTCATCCAAGACTGTACAGATCGAAAGAAGTAGAAGGATGTATTCATGCTGTGGACTACAGAGATCTGTAAATGTATGACACATATTCTAGACCTATATGATCGCTGTGAAGACGGTGATTTTCATTGCCTGGAGTTAAGCTAAGTACACCAGAGATGTCGATCTTACAGCTGACATGAAAAGATCTCCCTACAGCTGAGTCTATAAGCTCAGTGTGGCATGGGGTAGGGCTCTAAGGCGCATCTCCACAGCACCATGTGCAGTTTCAACCTGGTGTATAGTTGGAACATGCTGAAATTCCTGTCAGTCACTGAAGGGTGTAAGGGAGACGTCTACCCCTTACAGAACACTGCAGCCACAGGAGTCTAGAGCGTGATCTCTAGTGCTCTAGACATAGGACTGAGCACGTACTGTTGCACCACGTGAACCAGCAGGGAATGCCTGATGACTCTGGTTGGAAAAGTACAGCTATATGTAGTAACAGCCTGTAAGCTGGGAAGTGCAAGAGCTGTTTCCTAGACTACCTTGCAACTGTAATTCCAGGACCACCTACATCCCACTTATGCAAGCTCAGAAAATACTAGATCTGACCACTGCTGGATGAGTTTACCTGTTTTACTCTGCCTGCAAACAACTACCTATACTGATATTTCTCCTTCAGAAGCAGTTTAAGAAGATACAATCTCTCTGCAGTTAAGCTAATGGCTTCTGAGTGAAAACAGTATCTCATGACAACAGGCTTCCCGCTCCAGTGAATACAAATTTGGCATGTTAGCGGGTGTCTTAAATATGTCCTTGAACTCAGAGATGGAACCATGTGAATATGCAAACATATTTGTGGGCATTTATTTTCTAATACCAGACCAAATGACATAATGAGTTGTTGTGAAATGTCTTTTATAGTTTAGAAAAAAATTCCAAGGAACAGAGGGAATGATTTAGGTCCACTTAGCTAGAGCAGTGTTGTTTTTTAATTACACTGGTGGCGTGTCAGAAGAATTAGCACTACTGAAGTGTGATGAATGTGTGACCTATTATCTTTCCATAGATTTCTCAAGTTTTGGAGGATGACATTGCTGGCATCAGTGAAAGAAAGAGAGAAGGGAGATCATATCTGTTGCTACTCATAAACACAAACTGTCTTATTTTGCCTTATATATTTGAGTAGTTCACTGTAAATTTATGCTATTTGATTTATTTAATCTGATGATATTTTAATGGTATTTTTGTCCACCTCTAAATTGAAGTCAGTTAGTTCTATACCTTTGGCTTTTAGAAGTAACGAATGAAAACTGTCTGTTTAGACCCAGCAAGGCATGTGAGAAACTACTGTCAGTAATCTAGGAATGTAATTAAACATGTTTAATTATGTGCTTTATTTGCTAGACTACAGTTTTAAAATTTTGCAAGAGGGAGACCTCACAGACCATAAAAATTCAACAATTTTATTTTATTTTTGTACTTTGACTTCATTTTTTAGAGTTTGAGAAAATTCATTTCTTCACTCAGTTGTGTAGCCTGTGTTACCTAGGGCGGTCCTGATTTTTACTTAAGTTCTGATAGCAAGCACTGGTTTATTGAGTGTCCAAGTGAAGTGCAGATCCCAGCAGTTGTAGGTTTAGGAAGTTGTTTTCCATTTTGACCTCTCTTCTTGGAGAGCATGGCTCTTGGAAGAGTCCTATTCTATAACTGCCTAAATTATGTACGTGTGTACATGGATTATAGTACTTCACAAACTGCTGGATGGGATACTTAAACAGATCTGATTGATACAGGAAAATAAATGAGAGTTAGGTGTCGAAGGATTGAGATGGAACACAAATATACCAATAGTTTAAAAAAAAAGTCAAAGGAAAAAAACCCAACACACAAACCAGAGAATGAAGGACTAAAAATAGACTTGTTTTGTTATTTTTAGGAATTCTTGCTAGTTGCATGGAAACCACTGAACTTGAAAGGTCATACTACCACTGCTCAGTACCTAAGAAGCATTCATTCATTTTAATCTAGCGCAGAAATCCAAATGAAGCCGACACTTGGAATTTGGGGGAGGCAATATCATTTTTTTCATAATGAAAAATATCAATGCTCTAGCTTGAAATCTGTTCTGGGAAACAGATCAGTATCATTCATTGTGTTGTAGCCAACAGTACTGATGCTGACTTGAATTGGGTAATAACATTTTAGATCCGATAAGCATTATTTAATAATGCCTAAGAGTGGATTTTGTTTTCCTTTTTGTATTAAGGTACTGTAATAGTCCACAAAATGAGTTTATCAATATTAATTTCAGAAGAATTCTTACAAATCTTTATAGTTGTAAGATGTGTAGGTACTTAAGTAATTTGGTTTTTGCTTTACCTTTTTACTTCCTTAAAAATAAGGGTGGGGAGGGAAAAGAAAAATAAAAGTGGGAGACCTCCATTGGGTATTAAAGAAAATATTTTTTTAAGGGTGTGCCTAGCATTAAAGATATGACAAAATAGGCAGTTCTTGTTGCAACAGCAAATACTTTAAAAAATAAATCACAAGATTAACAACAAAATCACAGACAATATGCTGTTATTTCCAAAGTAAATATTTTACCAAATAGGTTTTTGGTACAAGGAACAAGATGTGCAAGGAACAGGATGTGATACATATCCAGTACAACATTTTAAACACATATTAAACATCCTGGCTTTTCCCTTGGTTATATTTAGATAAAGCTTAAATGGTTCCACTCAATGTTATGTTGCTTTGATTAAAACAGACAACATTTTACTCATGTAAGTGGCTGATTTGGGGGCTTTTTTAAGTATAAGCAATTCTTTCTTGTATGTGTTCCTCCATCTAGTACAATAAGAAAAAGGCTTTCATTCTCCAGTTCCCCCTATAGAGAGATGAGCTAGAAAGTCCAAAGGTACAGATATACTACTTTTTCTTGCAGTGCTGATGTGCTATTTTGGAATATGTGCTGACCTACTTTCTGTCTGACAGAAAGCAAGCTGAAAAATTTTAGCTTAGGTTGCTGACTTTGATTTATTTTTCAGTGTATTTCTCTGCATTCTTTCATATAGATATGTGCACACACAAACATATTGGCTAATGTGGAGGTTGATTGGCAATTAAGATTGCCAATTTTGGTACAATTTCAACAGTACTAGCAGCAGAAATCTTCTGCTAAACTCCCTCCTGTAGAGGGTTTGACAGTAAGATATTTCCAATCTAGTGGTGCCATTATTTAGAGTGACATCATAAGATAGAAAGTTTTCAGTTCCCAACTTTGAATAAATTTGATACCTCAGTAGAAACATCCAAAACTGCTGTGAGAATCTCGTTATTATATTTTTTCCAGTTTCTTCAGCATTGTCTTAGACACCGGAAGATAAAACCCCTTTGAATCTTTTTCTTTGATTCTGTGCATCTCTTTATACAGCACTCTGACCATCAAAGAAAGTTCAGCCCATTAGTTTGCCATTCCCAATTAAAATAATGATACATAGAGCTTGGGAATTGTATGAACAAATTAAGAGAGAACAAATAGTGAGAGATGAAGCCCTGCTCCTGCCCTCTCCTTAGGGCAGAAAAAATTTATCAGTCTTGGCAACTCTATGATCACATGTGAGCTCTCCCCAGCAGAGTGGCTCTGCTGGTGGAAGAAAATCCTTTTTAGTTTATTGTGCTTCATTCACAATTACTGCAGTGCAGAAGGGCCTCTCATCTAACCTGTGTGAGCGTTCAAAGTGTAAGCATCTGTAAGTGTCAGTAAAAGTCTGCAGTTAAGGGGAAAAGACAATTTCCCCTATTGTGGTACTAAAATACAGTATCCAGTGCCTTGATATTTCCACTTAACAAAGAGGTGTGAATAAGGGAGAGAGTTCAAAAAAGAGGCCTGTGAAATTTTTCACGGTCTGGAGGGGAAAAAGAACAAAAATTTCATACTGTCAGGCCTCAAGAGTTCTGTTGTGTAAATTTATAGAACAGAATTTTGGAAGATGAGTTGATCATCCTCTATAAATTCTTGTATTTTAAAAAGCCATCTCAAAGTAAGGAATTTCTCAGCTTTATAAATAAGGGCAAATGAATGTTGAAGCTGAACTAGCTCCATCCAAACCCAAGTTTTGTCAGAAGAAGGAAATATTAGCATGGAAATAGATGAATTGCAGCATCTTTTACCAAAGGAGGGATACTCCTATCATTGTGGAACAAGCACTCCCAAAAGCTAACTTTGTCCTTGACATTGTTTAGTATAGTTAGTGGACAGGCAGAGGATATTCCCAGCCCTGAATCATTGGTTTTGACCGTGGACTGTGAAAGAGGTATAGGAGACTAAGCTCCTAGGCTGAAACTAGGGTTTGTTCTTTAATTTCTACCAGTCCCCAGTACTTTCCAAAAGCCTGTCCTTAGCCAGCAGGGAAAACTCTGCAGCCTTCTGTGCACAGTTGGTCCGATGTCCTCACCTTACACTGATCTCTTGTTTTTTATGTGCCTGTACTGTATTTTTTTCATGCAAGATGTGTCCTGCTTGTTAGACTTGAGAAACATACCTGGAAATCTCATTTCTGTTGAAGTGTGATCTGAACTTCACCTGTTTCTCCATATGCTTCCAATCTGTGTAGGAACCAAGGGAATTTCAGGCTATTTCAGTTCCCTTGGCATCCCCTATTAGTTTTCATCCTCCCCAAAATTATTTCTGTGGCACACTATGCCAAAAGAGCTGTTTTCTTAATACTCTCCTATTTGGAGTCAAGACTTGAAAGGATACCCCTCAAATAACTTTTTCCACCTAAGAAAGACTGAAATTTTATGACCAGTCAAGTACTATGAGTAAATCTGGTCGTTGCTGTGGTACTTTTTTACTTCCATGGCTGTAATTTGTTGTCAGATGCAGAGTCACTTTATCAGCTAAATTTATAGTGCTAACATGACAGTAGTGCTTAACTACAGAAAATGTAATGGTAATGATTCCTAAACTGATTGAAGGACTTACCTTACTGGTACGTCTTCCTGAAAATAATTCGTTTCTATAATGTTACCACTTTCTCTTCGATATATGCATAATTGCAGAAGTGTTCAAGAATGTTCTGTAGACTGATAACAACTTGACTTCCCCAAGATAAGTCAGATCATAGTATTCTATGCTATCACAGGCATTAAGTTCTTTAAATTCCTCTTGAAACTAATCTGTAATGTCAGGAGTGTATGGTTTATCCGGGCTATGTGAGGATACTGTGACAGGGCTGCACAGTCTTTCTTTGAGTATCTTTGAATCTGGATTAATTTCAGGATTATCATCCTGAGTTCTAAAAGCCCTAATTAGCCCACAGTCAAGCTGAAAAATGTATTGCTCCTTGATATTTTGCCCCCTTATCTTAATTCTGAGGTTATAAAGCCTGTAGCTGAACTTGGAAGAGGCATGAAGAGGATGGTGTTTCATGTACCTCCCTTGACTGTGGAATGAATTACTGGAAGAGTTCAGTGGGAGTCTCACGAAGTTTTGTGAGCATTGCAGGATTTATCTCCCTTTGGCAAGCTTTTTTTCTCTCTAACTAAGCTCTTAATTGACTTTGTGTGAAATAAATTCTCTGTTACTGAAGCCCTGTATAGAGACAACAACAGAAGACATTAAGAAGTGGAAGGGTGTTTCCTTTTTTTTTTTGAGAGCTGGAACGTGACAATTGTCACAATCAGTGGGCAAACAGTTGTCTCAAAATATATACGTGCTACAGTGAGTGTCTGACTTAAACTGGGTTATCGCACAGTTTCATTTAACACTAACACTGCGTGTTTCTCAGTTGTTTTCATACGTGTTACTACTCAGAATAAGGTTGTGTTGTCTTAGTTTAAAATTTACCAGTTTCACAGCTGACACTCAGCAAAGTAACTCTCTTTTTCTAATCTGTTGTTGCAAGTGATCTTTATTTCTTATTTCCATTTTGTACAATAGTATGTGTTTATATAGCTCTCTGTATATATTTGTTGTTTACCTGGAGAGCCTTGGGCCACTGCAGCACTTTCAGCAACACAGCCCCTAAAGGGAGCATCTGTTAAGCACATGATCTCTTTGGTCATTTTCCCTGTATTAGGGGGCTTGCAAAGGAGATGCAACTACTCTCTTCTGCTAATATTGTTTTGAATGCATTTACTGTCATTCTTGCAAATTAATTGTCAAATTAGTCTAAATTGTAGTTAACTCAGACCAGTACATAGTCATGAATATTCTCATTTGAATTTTAAAATGTCTTTCTAATTTGTTCTTGTTCTGCTTGTATTAGTAGAAGCTGTGTCCACTGAGGGTCTTAATCTGAATATTAATGGAAAATTGAATAATCAGTATACATATGTACAGTTTTATTAACCACATTAAGTATCTATATACCTATATAAAATGCACAGGCACGCTCCCTTAAATTTAACATTGTTATAAAGGCTATATAAATTGTGTCATATTTGTAACAGTGTAATAGAACATTATGTTTTTGCAGTCCTGTCCAGGAACAATGTTTCAGGCATGATTTGGAAGCCATCTTGTCATGCTGCTGATGCTTTAAGAAGTTGGAGGAAAATAATTAGTAAAATTGGGTGCTTTTAATGTCTTTGTTTAAAAAGGTGATGCTTTTTCACTAGTTAGGTTCTCATACATCTTCAGGAAACAAGGTGGGGGAAAGAGTACCTTAAAATATCTCTGACTTCAAGTCAGTCTGTACAGCGTCTCTTACTCTTCCTTTCATGTTTTGTGAGTTTTCCTTGCTTTTTCAGTCTTTCAAGTGCTTGGAATTTTTCACTTATCTTAAAACTTGCTTTAGGGGTCAGACCCTGCTTACCCTTGCCAAGCAGTGCTCACTGTTGCTCGAGGGAGCGCTGTGTGGCAGTTATTTGCTGTTGGCCACCACTTCCTGTGGTTTGGAGACGTTGAGTTTCCTCATATCCTTTCTGTTTCCCGATATTTTTTTTTTTTCACATGTGTACTGGTTGTCATCTTTTATCTCTGAGTTTGTCAGGAGGGGGAGAGGGCAAAATTTACATGTAATATTCAGGTAGCGCTTCCTTTCTTGCGCTCTTTCTTTCCATGACACTGTAAGAGCAGCTCCAGTCTGCTTCTAAATCCACATTTATGAACTTATGTAGAGAAACTTGCACTGAGCCATTCTCATTTTGTCCAGCAGTGCTTTCCTTACTGCAGGTGGGAGAGGGGTAAAAGAGAGGCATGCAGAGAGAGGGAGTAAGTCTGTACACATAAAAATGCTTATGTTGTGAAAGGTGTATCCTACTGTATTGCAGTGTTAGATGCAGTAAGTGGGCCTTATTAATATTGTTCAAATGCAAAATAAGTATTTTTATACAAGTACTGAAGTTTGATGTTGTACAATTGAAAAATAACCAATGTGCAAATCAGCTATGGAGTTTTTGTTTGTAACTAGAGGTTTTGAAGATCATTTACACATCTGTGCTTTATGATGCTGTACCAATGTCATGGTGGTTCTTGTATACCACTGACTCCTGTAGCAGAAGCTGAAACTTGTGTCATCGGAGTTGTGCATCAATCAGGGATTTAGAGTAGCTGGTGAGGGTGTGTTCTGGTGTTTCTAGAGCTATGGCCTCAGGTGGAATACCTTTGTTTTCATATTAATTGCTCTTGCACTTGGGACAGTTTTATAAGTTAGTTCTAAGGAAGCTGAAACACAGCCAATGACATAGAGAGCAAATTAAATATTTCGCTGATACTAGAGAGAGTATAAAATCAAGTCAAAGTATATCTTAAATCTGTATGTCGCATTTCCCATGAAAGGAGAGCATGCTGAAAGCGTGCCAGACAAATCACTTTAAACCTATTTCTGTATGCCAAACCTCAAGACTCCCCTGGGAGTGTGACAGCTAGGAAGGAGGATTTTTTGCTCATTGAGGGAGATGGAATGCATTTGCCATCTCAGACAAAAATTCAAGATGCTATTATAAAGACCACTTTTGTCTCTGGAAAAAACTGAAGAGTAGACTCACACCTTGCAGTTTGAGTTCTCCTTTGGCCAATACGGTTGTTTTAATCGATACCTTTATGATCGCTAGATGAAACCGAGAGCGCTAATTTTGAGAATCAGTTGAACAAAACTAGGTTATACATCTGTCACTATATGAAATCAATCTACATTTATTGCATTGTTACTAAAACCCCAGAATTACGATAGCTAAGTGCGGCTTTTCTATTCAGTTCAACGTGCCTTGTGTGAAATCAGAAAAGACTTTTGAGAATAATATGAAGAAGCTGGAAAGCTACAGGCTCAGCATATAATCAACATACTTTATATAGTAGTTATGAGTACACTTCTTTTCTGAGAGCAGTATGATTTAGGTGTGACCTGACTATGTGTATGATGTCCATCTATCTGGGATTCAGGCAAAACATAGAATCATAACATCATTTAGGTCAGAAAAGACCTCTAAGATCATTGAATCCAACCATTAACCCAGGACTGCCAAGTCCACCATTGAAACCTGTCCCCAGTGCCACATCTACTTAACTTTTAAATGCCTTCAGGGATGGTGACTCCATCACTTCCCTGGGCAGCCTGTTCCAATGCCTGACTACCCTTTTGGTGAAGAAGTTTTTCCTAATACCCAATCTAAACCTCCCCTGGTGTAACTTAAGGCTGTTTGCTCTCATCCTGTCAGTTGTTACCTGGGAAATAAGCCTGACCCCCTACTCTGCTACAACCTCCTTTCAGGTAGTTTTAGAGATTGGTAAGGTCTCCCATGAGCCTCCTTTTCTCCAAGCTACATTTGTCTTAAATGAAAAATTAAGATACAAGCTATAGCTGGGTGTTCAGACTACTAGACTTCTGAAATAAGCAGATGTCACTGTTGAGGCTCTAGGAAACATTTTTCCCCAAGATGTGGGTACAGATGAAGCTTATACCAGGAGGAGCCTGGGTGTAGTGCTTTCTGCTGTTCTGAAACTCACTAGAGGCTGCGCAAAATGGATTCTCCCCCACTTAAGAAAGGAAGGTTATATTCTTCAGAGACTCAAAATATTGTTATTTTTAATTCCAAAACCACAGGCAATTTAGAACTCCTGACCTGCATGCTATGTGTCATCATGGCAGTCTATTCAGAAATTAAATGGTGCTGGCTAAAAGGAAGTCTATCCCTAAGGCTTGAGCACACAGATTTCACTCAGAGCTGAACTGAAGTCCACACTGAATATTCTGAATCTCACCCTTAATTAGCAATAGGTGGTACAAAATACATTTCATTATGTTGTAGAAGTAGTATCTAGTTTGAGAACAGCAAACACCTATTAAAGAGTTAAGTGCTGTTACTCTTTTCAAAGGCTAGTGATGGTTGTTGCCTTCTCTTAGTTTGTATGGATAATAACGTAACACTCAGCAGGTACTAGCCCAGGGTCTTGGGATCAACCACATCCTTGCCTCAGGCTGTAACACACAACCTCGTAAGAAAGAAGGCATGGATATTCAAGGAGAACGTGATGGAAGTGGCTCTGCATTAACTACAGTGTGACATTTTAGGAAGATGTGAAGAATGGGAAAAGATACAAATTTAAATCTTCACAAGGATCCAAGAGAACTACATAGCTGAATTTTCTTTTCTCACTTCTTTCCCATGTGGTACTTGTTTCAAAGTGTTTTCTGATACACTAGTCCATGTTTTGGGTTTTTTGGTTTTTGGGGTTTTTTTCTTGCAATGCATGAAAGATGTGTGAAATCTAATTTAGGTCTGTCTCATTAAATTGCAAAGGACAGGTGTACAGAATGGTGAGATGAGTTTTGTCTGTCTTCTTTCCTCTTCATTAACAAAATTCATGTAACACAGTCACTTCAGAGTCTTGGACCAGGGACTATTTCTGCCACAGTGCAGCCTGTTCTATCTATTTTGCATCTCATCTAGCACTGAATCAATGCAATTTTGATATGCTGCAATTTTTAAAAGTCAATGTTATTAATAGGCTGCATATGGATTTGCTTATCCATAAAAAGCAGAATTTTCATCATCCTTTAGCTTTTACGGCAAGGAAAGGAAGAAGACTAGATTTTCTATATCTGTGAGATCACCTTGGGCAGTGGCCTTGCTTAACATTAAGTGTAGCATAAACTCTTCGTAATTGATGAAAATTTTCACCAAAATAATCCTCTCTAAGAAATACTTCCAAGTTTCAAACATGTCGAATTTTTTTCCTCTAGTATCTGTAACACTTTTTTTTTACAGAAGGTGAAATGCTGTTATTATATCACACATATGTGCTAACAAAGTTTAATTTATATAAAATACTGAACACTTGGAAGTGGTTTCAAATAGAAACTTGTCTCTGAAATCTGTAACCTTCATGTTTGTAGTTTGCTATAGTATCACTTTCTACACAGAGTGCAATAGGAAAAACAGGAACATCTGCCATGTTTATTCAGGACTATTATTACCTCTTACTGAGTAAAATTCCTGCATAGCCCCAGGTCTTTCTCTTACCACTGTACCCAGAGTACAGGCTTAATGTCCCAGATTGCAGTGGAATAATATCAAGCAAGTGTTACTGTTGTGCAGATTCTGGCAAATTCCACCCTCAGCCTTTGATCTTTGGAAGATACCCAGCCTCTGGGCTGCCACTTGGGTGCCAACAGCTCCGAGGCCATCTGTGAGGAGCCCTGTCAGCTGGCTGAGTTCTTAGGCTGTGCCTCTAAACTCTACCTTGCCAGAAAATGCTTGTTTCCAGGGTTTGTGCTGCTTTTCTGTAGGAGAAGGATCAGCTTTTGAGTCCTCATGAAAATAAGGCTGCAACAGCTATCATGTAACGGGAACATCCATGTGAAATGGAATTATTACAAATAGACATTAACATATGAATTGTTCCGCTTCTGAAATGCTGTGATATAAGTCAGCTTTCCCACTTAATATAGGAAGTGCACAATATGAATCAAACAGTAAGGGACTAATAGTGTCTCAGAATCAGATTACAGCTTTAACCATATATTTAGTTTTTTGTTAGCAAGTAAGAATATGATTTCAGATTAAAGGTGATTATTTTCTTTCAGCTGAAGGACAATGCGGTTGAAACATTCGGCCAAATCTCTTGTCAATATTCATCTATTAAAATCACCATGCCAACATAGAAAGCAACTCTGTAAAAGTTTCATTCTTTGATCCTTTTTCTGTTATTGGTTGAGGGAGGTGAAGAATTGTCTGGGCTGAAAGCCTATTTATCTTTTCTGTGACTGTAATTCAATGTTTTCTATCACAAATTACAACTGTAAATGTAGAGCATTAGATGACTAATATCTAATACTCTTCTTTAGTTTCTTGAAGGTCAGGTGTAGCCTGGAAACTAAGCCCTGACTGCACAATTGTGTGAGCCAACTCTTTGCTACAGGGGTAGAAGTTAATGTGGACCTAATAGAATCTCTTTGCTGTCTTTAAGAGTATGACCATGACTGGTTATTTGTTGACCTTTTCCTCTTATACTCACTTCTACAAAAATGTTGCTTGTCTAAAGAGAGATTTTTGGACTCTAAGGCTGTATGTAATCCAGACTCTGCTTATAACAGCATTAGACTGGAAGAAATGGGTTAATTGAAGCAGAGAACATGTCAGATGTTCACATCCTATGGATTAAGACAACCAGGTTATTCCAGAAAATTAAACAAATAATTTTTTGAGTAACAGTTGGAGGATTTGAACAACTGTGTATTTTCCTCACTTTTTGATGCACAGTTTTCTCACATTCTTTAGCTTTTGTATTTGAAATCAAAACAAAAGAGGTTAGAGACTTCATGGCACAGGTAACTCTGCAGATCTTTGACTTTTGCGAGGTATAGAGCATGAGATCTGGGTGATAAATGCTTACAGGGATCAAAATAACAGAACTGGTTTTCTGAATTGGTATGTACTGTTCAGCAGTCCTCTGGGTAAGCAGGTACACAAGAATATTGAACTTCATTGGTAACAACTTGATTTCTTTAAATACCCCTGAAACCTGTAAAACGTATACAAATTAATTAAGTAGCCTGAACCTTGCCTTTGTAACCTTAGTGTTTTACAAATATTTTAACTAGGGGTAACCTGGCACAGTCACTAAAAGAAGCAGTTCATATATCCCTGTCCTGGATGCTTACTCTTGTCTTTTTGTCCTTTGAGGCTGTTTGACTAAAAATGAATAAATCAAAAAGGTAACCTAGGTGTGTGTCCTAGTTTGCTGTGCAGCCCCACAAAGCGAGTCCTAATGAAGCAAGGAGGGTAGCTCCATGGGCCACAGGCAAGAAGGATGAGGTTATCATTTACTGAACTGTGCTGGCTCTAAGTGTTAGTAAAGCTCAAACTTTGCTCTCCTGCCATTGCAGTTTCTCCAACTTATATGGCTAAGGGGCCTCATCCTCCATTGGCAGTATTTGCATACCATTCTACTCTGGTATATATAGTGTGGTGGGGAGGGCCATGAATCTGTGTCCGCTGATATAGAAGTTACTTTACCAAACCAGACAGGAACTCGTTGTGGTGTTTGTTTCTTTTTTTCAATAATACAGATTTTCTGAGCCAGCCTGCACAAGATGACGCATTGAGAACGCTTTTTAGGAAATCTTTTTTTTGTTTCTGCTGTTGATAAGCACAAGTATTTCCTCAGCTGTAAATGAGAACGACATCTCTAATGCAGTCATAATAACACTTGGCTTACTGCACATGAAATATAACAAGATTTGCTGGTATATTATTAAACAAAAAGCTAATGATAATTTCCCCTGTGAGAAAACTGGCTTTTATTTGACCTGGACCAGGCTAATTTTGTAAGCTCAGGTCTGTGTTTCTGCAGTACAGAAATCGGAACAGAAATCAGTTATCAAACGTCAGTTTCTTTTAGCATTTATTTACCAAATTTTCATTGAAAGAATTAGTAATAGAAACTGCAGACACTACAATTGGGTAGTCTTCTGGGGCCAAAGGATGTGATATTCTGATTTAGCCTTTGACGGTAATGGATAAACCGAATGATTATTATACTCTCCTTTTAAAATTGTAAGGAAGTATTGAGCTACACAGAACCTACCAAGAAGCCTGAAGCCTTATCAACCTTTGCGAGCCTTAAAATGTGGCCAAATTGTGATTCCAGTGCTTTGTTTTCAATAATTTGAGTGCTTTCATGATTCAGTTTTGAATGTAAGACAGTGATTACTTTCTTGCAGTAATCTCTTCTGGAGGTTCTTATATAAACCTTTGATGTGATAAATAATAGAATTAGTTGACTAGAATGACACTTGGGTACGTCATTTCCAACAACTTTCAGATGCCACCAGCACCCTCAGTTTCTGTTTTGCCGCTGCACATTCCTTTGCTTTATCTGCTTAGGATTTTCAGTTTTCAGTACAAGTATTTGCCTGTCTTGGTTTTTAGTTCTGAATGAATTTTCAAAGTATATGTTCTAGAGCAGACCCTATAAAAGGCAGTTTAGTGATTATTGTGTAGGGTTTTCATCTGTCTTCTGGACTTCCACCTGAAGGCTACTTCGGGTAAACTGTTCTTAGATTACTGTATACTGTTGCTGGATCACAGGTTTGGGCTCGTGACAGGTATTCCCCATTTGATAAAATGTGACCACTGTCACACTTTTGAGTGTCCCTGCAGTCATTTCTCCTGTTGGAAACATTCCACTTGGCATGAATATTCATTGGGCTGGAGAAGGTAAGACTGTATAGTGCAGCAATTGTATCACTCAGCTAGAATATGGGACAGTCACTTTCAAGTCATTCTTCTAATGAATGTTTAATTATTTATACACGTTGGAGTACTTTCAGCAGGAAAAGTTAAGACCTGTCTCCAGAATATCCTGTAGGCTGGTGCTTAGGTTGCTTACTGAAGATACTGAAATTTTAGGTAAAGCTTCTGTCAAATTTTGCTTTGAAGCTCCTCAAATGTCAATTCCTGCATTTGGTGTTTCTTATCAATTCCTGCATTTGGTATTTCTTACTTCTCAATCTTCACAAATGGTACAGATATAATTATTTGCTTGGACTTAAGCATTTTCAGTTGGTTTAAAAAGCTTTTGATTAATTTGCTTTGGTTTAGTTGGGCTATCAGGAATGGACTGAGTATTTTTGTTTTAGTTCAGTCAAAACTGAAAAAGCAAGTGGAGTTGGAAGAGAAGGGGAAGCAAGGAAATCTTCTTGGACCTGTTTTTTTTGCAGGAGTTTTATTAACTGGGGTAAGCAATGGATGAGATTCACAGATGCTGTAAATTTGAAGGACATGAATAGAGTATTTTGTCTCTAGTGATGAAGACCAGTGTCTAGAGGAATTTTTAAAATGTATCTGAGTGATTTAGACATACAATTCCCTTTTTTCATAACCTAATTCCCACCATCTAGACTCTTTTGGAGTCCAGTGAAATTTTCAAAAGCTTATTTCCACATATAAACAGAGCTCATGATCCTTAGAATACTCAGCAAGATCAGAAATTATCAGTTTACTGTCTACATTTAATGTTCATTTGGTTTAAATTACATTGTCTTAAATTATCATTTTTTTCTGAATGCACGGTATTATTTCTGAGTCCAGTGTATTTAATATTGGATCCTTCCATTCATACTTTCAACATCCAGCCAAATGCAATATAATTCTGAGAGGACAAGACAAAATCTATCAGACTTTACATTCTTTTGCATTTCTAACACAATAAAATACTTTAAAAGCTACACAGATATGTATCAATATATATATAATTTCCCCTTTTCCCTTCCAAAAGCATGTAGATGGACCATTTACTTCTTGTCAACAGTAATAAAGGTTGTACTGAATTTCATACCAAAACTATATTTGGAGCAGCGAACCTCTTGATCATTATACCAATCATACAGGGTACCCTATCTTTAGGAAAGTAATTAAAGCATTTGTGGTTTACATGTTTTAAAAGAATCGAAGAAATCAAGTTCTATCTTCAACTGCTAAAATCAGTTTTCCCTAGGTATCTGTTGTTGAAACATTTACTCTCACTTTGAATTATCACTCTGCTTATTCACTTTCCGTGTTAAGTTTTACTGGTTTTTAACAGCAAAATGTTAGCAAAAGATTTGTATGTTCTAATTTACTAATTTCTTTTGTCTCATTTATGATAGAATTCAATAAGAAAATTAGCAGGTTCACAGAAAATGTCTTTTCTTCGTTCTGAACATTTGAGAAAGGAAGGTCATATCCTTGGGAGGCTCAAAAGATTTCATTGGGATAACTGAAATAAAACAAGAAAAGTACCTTGACTTTTAGTTAAATGGAGAATTAACAGACCATCTTTGATATACACATATTTAAATGTCTTGTTTTTCTCAGTCAGCAGTTACATAGAAAGAAGAATCAATTACATCATCAGATTTTTTATTTTTTCAGTAGGAAATAACATTATTGCTCTTTGAGGAAAGAAATCCAAACTGATGATTGTGGCCATAAAAACCTTTGGACTGTTTATCAATCTTTAAAAATGTAATGTTTTGAGAGCACAGGACTGAAAACCCAACCATACTGTTTGGGTTGTACCTTTCCCCAGACAGGTCCCTAGGCTGGCACCTGGGGTTTGGTTGGTTGGTTTGTTGTTGTTTTTTCATTGTTTGTTTGGTTTGAGGTGTGTGTGTTATTTTTGTTTGTTTGTGCACTGGGTTTTTGAGGTTTTGTTTGTTTGTTTGTGTCTCACACTATTTTTTTTTCCTAAGGTTCAGCAACACCAGTGTAGTTTGCCAAGTTAATGAACTATTAATGAACTGATCTGAGAAATGCTGTGGGTATGATATAAACCATACTAGCCCTAGATAGTGCCCCATATTAAACTGTATTTTCCCCTTTGTGGAGATTGTGCTGCTGTGCTCAGGTTTGTTGAACTTCCTAATTACCTCCAAACTTTCAAATGAATCATTTCAGCCTGTCTCCTCCCTGTGCCATTTCAGTGATGCAAGGAGGGGGCGATGCAGTAACTCTACACCTGTCCCAGCACACGCCTATCAACCTGCTCAACTTCCCAAGCAAGTGAGTTGGGCATAAGAACATCCGAGATTGCTCGGCTCTGTGACCACTGGTCTGAATAGTTCTGGATATGTGGGCTGGCTTTGCTTTGCTAGGGTGACTCTTAAGAGTTAGTGCCCTACAATGGCAGTTGATGACAGCAGCCTAAGGACTAAGAGTAAACTGAACTCCTGTCAGACTCGTTACAAATCAACGAGATGGAGGAGCCTGCCACCAGACATCGTGCTAGAAAATGATTTGAAAGGAAAGTTTCAAAGAAATATTAGGAATATAGAGCCTATACATCCAAGGCGCCCTAAGAAAAGACCTTCTATATTTTCAGGTAGGAAATGCTATTTTAATAGTCTATTAGTGCAATACCTTTTAACCTTCTTAGTAATTGATTCCAGTCAGACTCTGGTTTAAAACCTTGGACAGTTTTCACAGATAGTTTTAATCAAGTGCCATTTATGTTAAATTGTATCAGCCATTAAAGTGGTGGAACTCAAAAGAAAGACTTCATTATTTTTATTTCATGTTGCTTAAGAGGGTTTTTTTAATACTTTGCATTTAAAGAAAGTCAGTTGTTTCTCTAGAGCTTTAAACTGTATTTTTCTTTACTCTCACTTAATAGTCATGTGAGAGTCTCTCTTGCTGCTCTAATACTTTATCTCATTGCTTTTCTGGAGGAGAGTGGTTTGGAGATAAGACTTCTTCAGTGTAGCTGATTTTTCTTTCTTTTTTTTTTTTTT